>JAVTVY010006076.1:0-39851 GCA_036873755.1 Hanleya hanleyi
TGAAACGGAATTCGACTGATGAAAACGGAAACTCGGTCGGTTATTTGTTGACAGCTCGCTTGATACTGGTTCGATTCTGACAATCTAAACTTTCCGGAGTAGCTGAAGAGATTCTCTTTTCAAAAATATATAGTTTGATGACAACAGTTTTTTAATTTTTGAGATAGTGGGCAACTGAAATTTTCGTGTCGACTTCGCTGAAATTTTTTCTGGACCGACCGACATGTGGTTTTTCTTGTCCGGAAAATTATTCCGTGGACTGACTGAACTACTTTTAGGTTTCCGGAACGCTCTACTTTCTTACGAATAAAATGATATAAAATATATGCATGTACCTTCTACCGTTTTCCTTCAAAGGGTTCGCTGAAAAAAAACCGATTGAAAATCACAACATTTTCAGTTGAATCTGCCGTAAAACGGATTAGTGAAGCGAGTTAAAAACTCGGATTTGGAGACGGACTTCAGAAGATTCCGAAAATCCGGAATAAGGATCGCGGGTAAGTTTATTGAAAGATTGGCTTATGAGGCAAACGTTTTTGACGTGAATATTATTTCAGATGAGGAAGAGGGATTTGTTGACGATCAGGTTTGGGTTAACATTCATTTATTTGGAAATTGGTAGAAGGTACATGCATATATTTTATATCATTTTATTCGTAAGAAAGTAGAGCGTTCCGGAAACCTAAAAGTATTTCAGTCAGTCCACGGAATAATTTTCCGGACAAGAAAAACCGCATGTCGGTCGGTCCAGAAAAAATTTCCGCGAAGTCGACACGAAAATTTCAGTTGCCCACTATCTCAAAAATTAAAAAACTTTTGTCATCAAACTATATATATTTGAAAAGAGAATCTCTTCAGCTACTCCGGAAAGTTTAGATTGTCAGAATCGAACCAGTATTAAGCGAGCTATCAACAAATAACCGACCGAGTTTCCGTTTTCATCAGTCGAATTCCGTTTCATCAGTCGATTATCTGATCCCGACAAGGGGTCGTATTACTGCGCGGATTGTGTAACACTGTACACAAAATAATCCGTCGTCGATGTTTATACGACTTCACAAAACTATTTCAAAACTGAAGCTCAACGATGAAATCATGTATTTGAATGCTTCAATGCGTATTTTCACATACTTTAGGACAAGCAGCTAATGAATGAAGCCAAATACAAAATATGCAAATTTGTCACGCCATGTAAACACAATATTACGTTTAGGTTTGTGTGTTTGAACACATGAAATATGTGTTTAGTAATGTGTGAAGATATCCGACAATTTGTGTTTAAATGCTAAACATGTCATGCTTTGTGCTACTCTATTGTGTTTAGGATTGTGTTCTGAGTTAAACGCCTAAAATGTTCGCGTTTAGGAATGTGTTTAGGAATGTGTTAAGATCCATGAAATGTGTTTAAATGCTAAACATGTCATATACTTATGTGTTGCGGAATGTGTTTATATTCACAACGTGTTTAATTTGTGATGTGTCAAAAGAAAAATGTGTATCGATTTTTAACACTTTCCTAAACACGTTTAGACCTAAACGTGTCATGATGGTGTTTAAATCCTATACGCCACATTTACAGTATAGGGTTTTGCTAGGGTATGTTTGTTTGGGTCATCGACGCCGTGTGACCAATAAGGTTAGGTGCGACGTTAAACTTCAGCCAACCAACCAACCAACCAAATTAACTATTTCACTTATGTTGAAAAGTTTTATACATACGTTGAATAGTTTTATACATATGTGCAAAACTTTTCAACATATGTCAAATAAAGTGTTTTCCACACATATGCACAAGTTTTGTACATATTTTAGATAAATGTCAGCAGAGTTAATGGAAAGGAAATGGACTGCTCCCTGTGGTATAATCTCTCGTGAATGTTTGTTATCTAACGACCGTTTCAAAATGGCACTGTCCGTTCGGGGTTTGTTTTTCGTCTCTCCGACAATGTGAGAAATTAAGAACTACAGTAAGGACACGGAAACTTATAATAATAATACTAATAGTGCTATATTATTGTAGATTAAAGGTCCATACATGACCATTGGCCCTAAACGCACCTCTGTCGTTGACGCAGATCATACAAACTGTGGTAGCTATATGTGGTATAGATTACGGTGGGTCCATGCAAACTTGAAATGAAAGAGGAGAGCGGGGGGTGGGGGAAGACTAAAGCCTGAATTAATAAAGCAATGATCTAACATACAGAATCGAACTAAGGTATCTAGGGGTAATCAGCTCGGTCACAGATAAACAAACACAGGGGCTCAGTCTCTTAGCAATTTCAAGGTCAACCTTACTGAATACCATGTTATCACTGTGGACATTTTGTTCCGTTGTTTGCAAGTGGAAAAGGCGCCAAAACGATAATTTTTACACATATGTGGAATAAATCCGCACTTTTAGACTTGAAAAGTTTTATACATATGTTGAAAACGTTTTGACATATGTGCAAAACTTTTCAACATATGTGGAATAACCGATTAAATATTGAAACGGCTTGCCATGGCTGTTGGATATCATTTTGTCCCCGTGAATTTCTGAGCCGTTTAATGGATTCTGGGCTTAGGAATCTCAATCACGCTTCCTGTTATTGTTCTTTTCAAACTGTGCCATTTTTCACAGAATCTAGCAAAACGTCAACCACGCCAGATCGATAACACGAGGGTACACTCATACTGACATATGCCAATTCAACTTAACACCATGGACGTGGTAATATGGGGTAAACACATGTATGTACACGTCAGGCATAGCCCATTCATATATGGCCTGATTATACCTATGGGAGTCCCAGTGCAGGGTAATTTCATACACATAGTATAATATATATCGTATACTACATGTAAATATATATATTAGCTTCATAATTAAGGATTGACTTTCGCATTTTGTAGGTTTACCGGAGTATAAACTGTCAAATGATGTGGTTGCGAGCTTGATGTGTGAACTTGAGAGCTTATACGAGCACAGTTTACACGAAGTTCGAACCACACCATGTTGACAGTTTATACGTAGAACAGCAAAATGCAAAAACCAATCATTATAATTATAAGCTCATTTCACATTTCAGTTTTGGGAAAAGAAGTATTACAAAACGCGGTGAATCATTGACATAAATCTGACGTCAATCATGCTGGACGGGAATTTCCTTTACTTTGCCCATATTTGTATCACCCCGCGGTATACTGCTAGCGGAAAAATACAAATAAAACATAATTTTCAATCCGCGGAGTTTTTATTCTACTTAAAACTGATGCTACATGATATCTATTTTTGGTAGATACCGCCCGGTGAAAACATTAAAACGCTGGACTATATTATCAGGTAGATTATTTCGCTTTGCTAAAGAGGGTTATCAGTGACAGCGATTTCACAATACCTCATCCAAGCCGTTTACATTTATAGGGTTTAGGGGAAAAACAGCGACAAAGAAAATCTAGATTACGGCTAATTTTTCGGGTAGGCATGCTTTTTTTCGGTAGTTCGTTTCGATAATATTCATGATCTTTCAGGTACCAGAAAGATATTAACGCTTCTTTATTAGATATGTGATCAAATCATGTGATGCTATTTTGGCCAATTGGATCGAGGAGATATATTGTCAACGATTCAGAGTCTAGAATTATTCCGTCTTAAGGTGTTGGTGAACCGAGTGTTATTGTTACAGAGTATCTTGCAAACTGCTGAAAAGTGTAGGTTTGAAGAAAATGACATTGTATGTGTAGTGTGTTTAGTTCCTGTAACTGTGTAAATGTTTTATATCGAGCATGCAAGCCTGTAACCCAACAAATTAAACACAACATGGTCTAAGCTCCTGTAAAATAGAGAAAAAGGAAAGCTATCATATAGATATTGGTAAGCGTGATTCAGTTTTACCCGAATAGTTGGCAAGCAGTATTGTTGAACTAATTCTTTTTGCAGATGATACCTCAGTAATTCTCGCTGATGACGATCCGAAACTCTTGTTTGAGATTATGACGTTGGAACTTGATAAACTATCCGACTGGTTTTCATGCAACAGATTATCCCTGAATATTAAAAAGACTAAATTTATGATAATAAGTCCGTCTAAGAAATGTAAAATGCCAATGCACAATGATTTATCTATTTCCGGAATCCCTATCGAAGAAGTAAACCAATTTAAATTTCTTGGAGTAATTTTTAACAACAAATTAAACTGGCTCTCGCATATTGAGGATATAAGGAACAAGGTTAGCAGGAATATAGGAATAATTCGTCATATTAAGGATAATTTGAATAGAAAAACTCTTTTCATTCTATACTACTCACTGATATATCCATACTTATCATATTGCAATATCGTTTGGGGAAATACTTATCATACCCATCTTCAACCGTTGCTGCTGTTACAAAAAAAGGCTATACGTTTAATCACATTTTCGTCAAAATATGACAATACCGCCCCATTATTCCAAAAATTACAAATATTGTCCATAAAACAAATAAACGACTACCAGGTGTTAATTTTTGTGGACAAATTTTTCAATCACACAGACCTAATTCCAAACTCTTTTAGATCATATTTTTCAAAATTATCTGCTGTCCACAGGTACCCGACTAGACAGGCTAAATTAAATTTATATCGCGATTTTTACTACTCTGACTTATCTTTTTATAGTACTAAAACAAAGGGTCCTAAAATATGAAACAATTTACCCTCTCAGTTAAAATCTCACGTTTTGCTCTCATTATTCAAATCGATGATAAAATCGTATTTATTACTGGAACATAATTAGACATCTATTCTGTTTGCCGTCTGTGGAAGTTGGAAATTAAATTTGTATTTTTGTTTTAAACAAAATTGAATTGTCTCACTATGTTAGAGTTTACCGCATATTATCATCTTTGTAAATATAATTATTATTTTGGGATAAAACAAACCCCTCGGGGTTTTCATCCCGCCACTATTATATTTTGTTTACTAAACATTGTTATGCATGGTGAAATAAAAATCAAATCAAATCAAATCAATGACTTTTAAACAATTTGTAAAATTTAACTTTCTTCACGTCTATGTGAAAATAAATTTGAGAAATTGTTTAAAATTTATTACCAACTATCGGCTTAAAATGAATCGTCCTTACCAATATTTGTTTGGTAACCTTTCATTTTCGGTAGTTTACAGGAGCTTAATCCATATTGCGTAAAATTTGCATTAACCAAAAGTGAAACGGTCTAATTGTAATGCTTTCACATTTTATTACTGGGTTGCAGGCTTGCACGCTCAATCTTTCAAAATTCACATAAGCCCAGGAACTAAATGCGCTGCACATGCAATGTCATTTTCTTCGGGTATACGTTTTTCAGCAATTTCCAAAATACTCTGTCACGACAACAATACTCGGTTCACTAACACCTTAAAAAATATTTATCAAATGCAATCAATAGGTATACATAAATTTTGTATTTTTATGATAAAATGACAGAATTCCCAACATAAAACTGGCAGATTCACACAGAAAATTGAGAACCATTTTAGCTGAAGGAAGAAAGTGGGTTACCTATATGAGCATATTTAACATTAAAAAATTACTAGTTCCCCTGTGCGTTCATTGTACGAATCGACCAGGTATGTAAATAAAATATACGTGCCCAACACTGTGCCAACATCGACGATGGGTGAGGTCAGTCAATATTGAAAATCGGTCAACTGGAGGAGCGGTAGACCAAGAGTCAAACGCTGAGAGCACGACCTGAATACACGGTTAACCAACTAAATCATTGATCATTGTTTTGGAATTTTTCGAACATGAACACCCACAATTTTCAACTATTCACAATTTCCTGAGCCCTCTGAGAACCCAAACGGAGTGGTTCCTCACTGATGCCTCTATGGTTCCTCTATGAGACTATACAGGATTAAAAGTTATTTCTACTCAGTCGGTGGCGTATTGCTTACTATTTATGGATTTTACCAAGCTTAATTAGTCAAAGAATATGCAACAGATGTCGGGACAATAATATGCCAACAATCTGACCTTTCGCTGGCTCCTGAATATATTATGAATATCCTTGGATATTGCTATGCGGTTCGCAGTAATATTGATGTAAATTTTATACGCAAGTACGTGTTAAATCATTGTGAAGACAGTTGCCATAAATGACCATGTCGACTAGGCAAATAACGGCCGTGGGCGCAGAGAGATCATATATCGACGATTACTCACCTGATTCTGGATAACTCATGCAGGTGTTCTGGTCTTAGGAAGTGTAGTCCGTCCTTCAATGCTTTCACGTTGAAAACACTACTTTTCCTACAATCACTATTTGGTGCTTATGGGGAAATCCAGCCCCAGTTAGGTTGGAATACAGCAAACAGACTAAACTTCTAGTGACATAAATTGTTCTTCAGCACTAGTCTTCACATATGTGTCTGTCCTGAACACCAGGTCTAAGTGATGTATATGTTACTTTATAACTGCTGCGCATGTAAATATCACGTGTATGGTTGGCCATCCCTGCCACAATTCCTCATTTACAGGGTGCCTGTAAATAATATATACCATAGTATAAAATGCCAAGCCTGCCATAATTCGTATTTACAGGATGCCTGTAATTATTTTGTACCATGGTATAAAATGCCGAGCCTGCCATAATTCGTATTTAGGGGATGCCTGTAAATCGTCAAGCCTGCCACAATTCGTATTTACAGGATGCCTGTAATTATTTTGTACCATGGTATAAAATGCCGAGCCTGCCATAATTCCTATTTACAGGATGCCTGTAAATCGCCAAGCCTGCCACAATTCGTATTTACAGGATACCTGTAAATAATATATACCATGGTATAAAATGCCGAGCCTGCCATAATTCCTATTTACAGGATGGCTGTAAATCGCCAAGCCTGCCACAATTCGTATTTATAGGATGCCTGTAATTCATTTTAGCCGTAAGTCGTAAATTGTCGCCTTCTTATATACTTCCACCAATGATATGCGCTTTTACAAATTTGGTGCCGGGCTCTTCACAACCTCCAAACAGGGTCATCTTCCCTTCTGCCTGTCGATCGACCCTGCCCTCAGTCAATTTACATCCTCTGGGACACATCAGTACAATGTCTGGCATATGCTGATGATCTTGTACTCATGTCTTGTAGCAAAGCAGGCCTCCGAGCCAAACTGGATAAACTTAAGCTGTACACCCAAAAATGGGGTCTTACAGTAAATATTGACAAATCAAAAGTAATGGTATTTGGGCAAAATGTCAAAAGCAATGTCAAAATGTTGTTCGGAAATGAGCCCTTAGAAAATGTAAATTCTTATAAATATCTGGGACTTGTCATGCACAGCAATGGGAAGTTCAACTCTGCGATATCCAATTTGGCATACAGAGGCAATAAGGCTTTATTTGGAATTAGGCATTCTGTAAACTTAAATTTTATCAGACCAGATATAGCCTGCAATATCTTCGACTCAATGATTCAACCTATCTTATGTTATGGCTCAGAAGTATGGATCGGTTATACGAAGGAGTCATTGTGTCTTAATAAGCTTCTGTTATCTAGTAAAGATATTGAGCTCGTACACCGAAAATTCTGCAAAAATATTCTTGGCGTTCACTCTAAAGCTGTAAACATGGGAGCACTTGGTGAACTTGGGAGATTCCCAGTATACATTTCTGCACTTGCTGGCTCTATTAACTTTTTGTTGCACATTTTTGGATCTGAGTCATCACTACTGTATAAAGCATTTCTGGAACAAACAGATGAAAACCAAAAATATGACTCGAATAACTGGGTCAAATTTATAAAAACTTTACTCGACCAGCTAAACCTATCCCATATCTGGGAAAACATGGGATGTCGAAATCAAAAGAAATCTCTAGTCTTTGCTAAAGAACAGCTAAAGAAAATCTTCATTGAGATTTGGCAAGGGGAGCTAGATAACTCTAGCAAACTGGAAGTATACAAACAAAATAAAAATAGTTATACAGCGGAAATGAACATACTCACCATCCCTAACAAGAAACACCGTGCTGCCATGGTTCAATTGCGCATTAGTGCACACAGGTTAAACATTGAACGTGGAAGATACTTAAAAGATTCAGTTGGAGCAAGACTGTGTAAAGAATGTCAGGTAATTGACAGCGAAGAACACTTCCTGTTAAACTGTCACAAATTCAACGGAGAAAGGGGTGCACTAATGTCTACTGTAAACCCCTATATAGATTGTCTTTTAAGCAGGCCTACAGATCACGAGTTATTCCTGTTCCTGCTGTCTGGTAGAAATCCTGTGATAACTAAAGAAGTAGCCAGATATTCTTATATATGTTTTAATGCACAGCAGTCTTAGCCCATGTATGACATCACAAGTATAACCCAAGGCATCCACGAGAACGCTAAATCATCAGTGATGTATTCAAATGTATTTTGTTGTCTTTGTTTATATTGTCTGTGATATTGTCTGTGATGGTTTCATATTGTTTTTATGTTTCTTGTATGATGTTTCTTTTAATGTCCTATTGTTTTAGTGTCTTAATTGTTTTGTCTTAATGTACTCATGTTATATTTGTTTTAATGTATGTCTTAATGTATATGCATTTTAGTCCTATGGACAAAACTGAGCAATAAATCTATCTATATCATATAGCCATGTACCAAAACATCATTTCACAAAACCTGAATTTTACCAGCCAAAAACAGTCCACATACTAAATACGAGGATATATAATTTTGCAGATGTAAATGTGCGGGAACATTTAATTCCGACAGAGCAAGCATCGCTGATTTGTTTCCAAACAAACGACCATTAGCCTTGATCATGGAGCTTACTGTAGATGGAGGAATAACATCTTATCAGTCTCATCTACCACCGTCTGTGTTTAATCCGTTTAGAACCCTGCTCAAAGAAATATCAAAGCAAGCAGGCTAGATAATGAGGTCTTAATCTGTTGACACTGCTGGTTTTATTGCTCTCAGCCTGTCCTATGTGTTCAGGTCTGGCCACTGACAGCAATCAAGGAACTTGCATGGTTACAGTAATCTGGGCGGAGATAAACTACAACCAACCGTAAACCGACCAATCTGTAAATAATGGCTGTATATTGGAAATCATGGTAGCCAGGAAATCAGGCTCGGAAAATGATGCCTTTTGGTACAAAAAAACATTGAAATCCGTCCACTAGATCCAGATTTATGAACGAATGAACATATATATTCAAGCTGAGTGAATTGTTCTCGTAAAATAAAATATTTTCCGGAGACTTCCGGATAATATGAATGGACACATTGGTGAGATGGCTGGCTGCTTTACACATTCCGACATTCGATTTGGGTGCTCACACGAGCGAAAATCGCCTTTTAACACATTTACATTATCAGGATTTAACTCCTTAAAACATGCTCATACCACCACGGAACATTGCGGAATTAGCTGAGAGTCGCTGAAAGCCTGGTCAGTCGGCCCACCATGTGGTAAGCTAAGCGGTCATAAAATAATCAAGGGGCTTAGTTTTATCACTGTCGGCGGCCAAATTTTGACCATTGATGTCACGGAGTGCTCTCAATCTATATTAGGCCCCATGCCTTGATGTAGTCCAAATGTTTTTGTTGTAAAGAGATGAACAAGTACTTGATTAATTCTGGTTAATTCAAGTTGTTGCGATACCGAGCAGTTCGGATAATCTCGCACTTTTAATATCTGGCAAAGGCTACATGGCGTGGTGAAGACTCACTGTGCGGAGACTGCCAGGGCGAATGTTTCGCCCTGTATAATTTACTGAGGGCAGGGTCGATCGACTGACAGGAGGGGAGATAGCCCTGTTTGGAGGCTGCGTAAAACCTGGCACCATATTTGTAAAAGCGCATATCATTGGTGGAAATGATAAGAAGGCGTAAATTTACGACTTACGGCTAAATTAATTACAGGCATCCTGTAAATACCAATTATGGCAGGCTTGGCATTTACAGGTATCCTGTAAATACGAATTGTGGCAGGCTTGGCGATTTTATACCATGGTACAAAATAATTACAGGCATCCTGTAAATACGAATTATGGCAGGCTTGGCATTTACAGGTATCCTGTAAATACGAATTGTGGCAGGCTTGGCGATTTTATACCATGGTACAAAATAATTACAGGCATCCTGTAAATAGGAATTATGGCAGGCTTGGCATTTACAGGCATCCTGTAAATACGAATTATGGCAGGCTTGGCATGTTATACCATGGTATATATTATTTACAGGCATCCTGTACATGACGAATTCTGGCAGGGATGGCCAACCATACACGTGTCTCTTATTGTCATCGCAAAAGCACCACGTTCGATAAGAAAATTACAGCCACTAATCGATCAGGAATAAGCGGCATGTCTTGACAGCGGTTTTGATATTAGGAGGAGTAAATGAAACAAATGTATACATACCGTATCATAGATCGGCATATACAATCAAGCTAAAGTGTGGTGTTATCGATGGGTTACCAAGTAACATAAGCAACAATCCACTCGCGTGTGCGCCTAATTCATCCATGCGCGGAGCGCCATGTTAATTATTGGGAAGGGTCTTTTTACCTCCGTCGATCAGACGGAGGTCTAGGAACGCAACGTGAAATCTCCCGCCAAATAATTGTCATATGCGGAACCCACGACTCATAGTATTTCCAATAGGGATCGTCATGGTTCCCGACGAAATCTCGGCACTTTTTCTTTGGACACAATTGAAATAATGGGGTTCCCCATTGCAATGCATTGCAGTGGGCCTTGCTTCTGTAGTCGGGTTCCACCTCAATCTCGAAACCAGAGCTATCCGGTGCTGTATCCACAATGCGATTTTTCGCTTCTTCTCTCCCCCGATAGACTCCATTCCAAATTGAAACTTTTTGAAACCTTTTGGAACCATTTGAAACGAATTGAAACTCACAGCGAGGCTGAACCCAAATCGCTGAACCTCAAACGACCTTGCCAAATCAGGTCAGATTTCCCATCAATTTTCTCCCCCCCCCCCACCCCCCTTTGGCTAAACTACACCGGTTCTCTCCCTCTTTTCCCCATCAAACGAAAGCTTGTGGAAATCTAGGAGGCAGGAAATATTCCCTTTCCACCAGCAAACACGTTATTAGGTTTTATTTCCCGAAATAAAATTTACGGTGGGGAAGGTCACCAAGGTCGCGCAAACCAAGACATGTTGTTGTTTTCCATTTCCGGGTTTGTATTTTGAGTCATTTCTTGTTTCCAAGAGTGTTTCATTACTCCAGATCTATGCGAACATGTTCTATGACATATGTTCTAACGCATATCAGTCTCGTTCCATCGAACTATAGCCAATTAGTCGTTAAATCAATAACCGAACAAAGGGGGCGTGGTCCATATACTTGTAATGTTGTGTAAAATGCATGTTTTATTTTTCGTTTATTTTTTATTTTGCTGCATGTTTGGGCCCGAAAAGAGTATCTGTAATCTTCCACTGATATATAACGTAGATGGCAAACCTGTTCATAGTCTGTGAAACCCAAATTGTATGAAAATTCAACACAAACAACATGTGCTATTTTTCTTTGTTTTTATTCAAAATTCATGTTTACTTTTGGGTCAAATTTATATTTCCATGCTTGATTGAGACTGGAAATGCATTGAAACTTCCACCAGCATGTCCCATAGCCCATAAGACTTTTACGTGGTCTGCCAAATCAAAATTGTGCGATTTATCAAATTCATGTATTTATTATGTAAAATGCAGGTTTGCTTTTTTCTGCAAATTCATATTTCCCTGCCTGTTTCAGATTAAAAAACCATTAGCAAAGTTTTGATAACATGTGGCGTAGATGATAAACCTGTCACGTAGTCCTTGAAATCCAAATTGTGCAAAAATTCAACGCAAACAATATGTACAATATTGTAGCATTTTTGTGTAATAGTCATGTTGATTTTTGGGTCAAATTCATATTTCCTTCCTTGCTTGGGACTGGGAATGCATTGGAAACCTTCCGCCAACATGCCCCGTAGTCCATAAGACTTTCACGTAGTCTGCCAAATCAAAATTGTGCGATTTATCAACGCGCAGCACATGTACCAAATTTATGTCTTTGTTATGTAAAATGCAGGTTTGCTTTTTTCTGCGAATTCATATTTTCCTGCCTGTTTCGGACTGGAAAACAATCAATAAAGTTCCGCCAACATGTGTCGTACATGATAAACCTGTCACGTAGTCCGTGAAATCCAAAATGTGCGAAACTTAAACACAAACAACATGTACTATATTGTAGTATTTTTGTGTAATAGCCCGGTTGATTTTTGGGTCAAATTCATATTTCCCTGCCTGTTTCGGACTGGAAAACCATCAGTAAACTTCTGCAAACATGTGCTGCTGCCCATAACAGTATCATGTAGTTCACAAGCCAAAAAACGTGTGATTCACAGCAACATGTCACATGTATAAGCTTATACATGTACAATGTCATATATGGCATGTTTACTTTTGAATTAATTTCATATTTCCAGTCATGGCATTTACCTGGAGAGCACTGAAAAACTTATGTGCCGCTGCCCGTAACTGTACCACGCAGTCCACAGACCACTAATCCTGCAATTTACAGCGACATAGCACATATACAAGTACAATGCTTTGGCATATGTTTACCTTTAAATTTATTTCATAGTTCCAGCCATGAACTTGATGTAAGATACAATAATCTTCTGCCAACATGTTGTAAAGTCCATAAACCTGTCACGTAGGTCATGAAGCACATAAGCATCAGAGTCAGTGATGCCACAACATTACGCATAAACATTACGCATGTAATGATGACCGGCAGAGTGATACATGTGTCAATCGGTCAGACATTTTCAAGGATGCCCAGTTTACCTCAAAACAACCATGCCGGACTTCATTCCTTCCCTCAGACTAATTGGATCTAACTTTTACAAAACCTGCAGCCCCCAATAGCTCCTGGATCTAGACCACATAAATGAAGGGATCTGGTTTATCGGTGCTATGGAAAAAATATCATGTAGAATGGGTTGTGTGGATAATATCAGATTCATGAAAATTGAAGTCCTGCAGCATGCTCCACAAATATCATCAAAGGTCATAAAACTTTCTGGTCTGCGCCAGTGTGGATCTATACTTGTTTTGTTTTTTTGTTTTTTTTTACAAAATTATCTCCCTTGACCAGGTGAGGAATTGAATGTGTCAGAAATGATTTAGCTTCTAGAAACAAAGACTTCATTTCCTGAGTACCATGGTGTTATATATTGCTATGATTGGCTTAACTTTAGCTGCTGAAGATATTTCTAATTTGAGGATACTGGGCAATCATACTAAATTTATTTTCATAACTTCATTTATTTTCACAATAAGCAACATAATCGAGATTAGCAAGTGAAGTTTTACAACATAATATAATACGCATCATGGATCTCCTTCAGTTTAGTGTAGACATATATACCCTTGGATATCTGTTACCCTGATTCAGTCATAATATTGTCTGTATTATATTGATGTCGACAAGGAATATACATAATTATTTGATAGTATTATTAATTGTATGTTGTTTATGATTAACATGAACTTTTTATTCGCTGGAATCCAGACATTTGTTCCATATGGGCAATATTCTCATCAGCCATCACCATTCAATATGAATGTGATACATGTACAAGTCCATGGTAATTGATACATTATGGTGAAGGTGACCTGTAATACCAGTATACAAAATTATTCCGAGCTCATTGAATCCGCACATGATGCTGAGACAGATCAGAACGAAGTGTCGGTAAAATCAGATGTGTTTTGTAGAGGATTCTGTCAATGAGGATGCTATACTGTACACATACAAAATATGAAGTGTTGATGTGTAGGGCCTATAGCATAAAATCACAAACAAGTTGGTAAAACTAGGCACACAGGGTCTCATTTCTGCCGCTAACGTGTTGATTTGGGTGGGGGTGTCCTCTCATGTGGAGGTGTGGGTGGGAAGGGGCCTAATGTCTCAAGCAGTATTCCAGGTTTTCCATCAATATACTCTATTCCATACCCCAATATTTCAAGCACGTGAAATCAAAGCAATATTATTTGCGGGGAATGTGACTTCCACATCCCTAGCTGGACATGCTAGTGGAGAACCCTCAATCTCACGTTAATTACCATTGGTGAAGTTCACGTCAACAAATGCAAAATTGAGCTTGGCATCCGGCCCTATGTTATTCAGTGATGTACTATACCCCTACTGACCCTGTTGCCTCGATGGAGGTCTTTGCGCTCATTCAGCGCTTGTTTTAAAATATATTCTCTGTAAAATGTTAAGGGTGCCGTGTCCTTATCTTGTACATACAACACAAAGAAATGGTAAAATAGAAATTGGTCCCATACATAATGCCCTGTTGCTTCCATTTATTTTATTTTTTATTTATTTATTATTATTGGGGGTATTTGGCTCATTCAATACCATACTAAATTCAGGCAGAACGGCTTATCACCAGGTTCTGGTTTGGATGTATTGAAATTCTGGTGACGTGTTTTGATCTTGAAGTATTACTTTTCAAATATTTGTTCTATAAAATTTAACAGTCCGGTGGTCCATCTTTCTGGGTACCTGGGCCTTCGAACTTTGGAAAAAATACGCTTTTGTGTTCTACATACATGTTACCGCCTAGCCTATTGTTAATCGGATTAACTGCTACCCTGTTGGTTCGTTTCAGCTGGTTGCATAGCGTGTAACTTTATCTCTATTGTTAAGTACGATATGAACACATTGAAGTGACGGTGCCGAGGCTGTCGATCCAGGTTAATGGCTGTGTAGTTGTAGTACTGTCGATTTAATGATATAAACATCGTGATGTCTTTGAAAAGTGAGGACCAGGTCTCTCTGGAAACTGGCTGGTGAACAAAAATAATATTATTTCATACCTGTTTGAAATTTCTTGCTGAGGATGTCTGTAGTTTGTTGCTAAGGCTGTATTATGGATGAAGTAGTTCGACTATGAACGACGGATGAATATTGAATGTCGAACTTGACTCTCGAGAGTCGCTTACAACATTGACATTGTCAAATACAGCTTCCTGGAAGCTACATCCCTGAATTATCTGCATATGGTGCATGCATATCTCGACTAGCAACATATACATTTTTAGCCCACCATCACCAGATGGTGGGCTGTTCAAATCGCTTTTCGTCCGTGGTCCGTCGTCCGTCGTCCGTCCGTAAACAATTCTTGTTATCTCGATTTCTCAGGAACTACTGCATGGATCTTTCTCAAATTTTGTACACAGGTTTCCCTTGGGGTCTAGTTGTGCAAGATACCTTTTCTTGTCCGATTCGAAAATCCAATATGGCCACAAGGCGGCCATCTTGGATTTTCCCATGAAACCGTGTTATCGCGGTTTCTCAGGAACTACTGAATGGATCTTTCTCAAATTTGGTACACAGGTCCCCCTTGGGGTCCAGTTGTGCAAGATACCTTTTCTGGTCCGATTCGAAAATCCAATATGGCCACAAGGCGGCCATCTTGGATTTCCCCATGAAACCTTGTTATCGCGATTTCTCAGGAACTACTGCATGGATCTTTCTCAAATTTGGTACACAGGTTCCCCTTGGGATCTAGTTGTGCAAGATACCTTTTCTTGTCCAATTCGAAAATCCAATATGGCCACAAGGCGGCCATCTTGTATTTTCCAATGAAACCGTGTTATCGCGATTTCTCAGGAACTACTGCATGGATCTTTCTCAAATTTGGTACACAGGTTCCCCTTGGGGTCCAGTTGTGCAAGATACCTTTTCTGGTCCGATTCGAAAATCCAATATGGCCACAAGGCGGCCAACTTGGATTTCCCATGAAACATTGTTATCGCGATTTCTCAGGAACTACTGCATGGATCTTTCTCAAATTCGGTACACAGGTTCCCCTTGGGGTCTAGTTGTACAAGATACATTTTCTGGCCCGATTTGAAAATCCAATATAGCCACCAGGCAGCCATCTTGGATTTCCCCCATGAAACTTTGTTATTGCGATTTCTCAGGAACTACTGCATGGATCTTTCTCAAATTCGGTACACAGGTTCCCCTTGGGGCCTGATTGTGCAAGATACCTTTTCTGGTCCGATTCGAAAATCCAATATGGCCACAAGGTAGCCATCTTGGATTTCCCCATGAAACCTTTTTATTGCGATTTCTCAGGAACTACTGCATGGATCTTTCTCAAATTTGGTACACAGGTTCTGGATTCTAGTTGTACAAGATATCTTTTTGGTCCGATTCGAAAATCCAGCATGGTCACAAGGCGGCCATCTTGGATTTCCCCATGAAACCTTGTTATCGCGATTTCTCAGGAACTACTGCATGGATCTTTCTCAAATTTGGTACACAGGTTCCCCTTGGGGACTAGTTGTGCAAGATACCTTTTCTGGTCCGATTAGAAAATCCAATATGGCCACAAGACGGCCGTCTTGGATTTCTCCATGAAACCTTGTTATCGCGATTTCTCAGGAACTACTGCATGGATCTTTCTCAAATTCGGTACACAGGTTCCCCTTGGGGTCTAGTTGTGCAAGATACCTTTTCTGGTCCGATTTGAAAATCCAATATGGCCACCACGCAGCCATCTTGGATTTTCCCCATGAAACTTTGTTATTGCGATTTCTCAGGAACTACTGCATTGTTCTTTCTCAAATTCGGTACACAGGTTCCCCTTGGGGCCTGATTGTGCAAGATACCTTTTCTGCTCCGATTCAAAAATCCAATATGGCTTGGATTTCTTCATGAAACCTTGTTATCGCGATTTCTCAGGAACTACTGCATGGATCTTTCTCAAATTCGGTACACAGGTTCCCCTTGGGGTCTAGTTGTGCAAGATACCTTTTCTGGTCCGATTTGAAAATCCAATATGGCCACCAGGCAGCCATCTTGGATTTCCCCCATGAAACTTTGTTATTGCGATTTCTCAGGAACTACTGCATTGTTCTTTCTCAAATTCGGTACACAGGTTCCCCTTGGGGCCTGATTGTGCAAGATACCTTTTCTGGTCCGATTCGAAAATCCAACATGGTCACAAGGCGGCCATCTTGGATTTCCCCATGAAACCTTGTTATCGCGATTTCTCAGGAACTACTGCATTGATCTTTCTCAAATTCCGTACACAGGTTCCCCTTGGGGTCTAGTTGTGCAAGATACCTTTTCCGGTCCGAATCGAAAATCCAATATGGCCACCAGGCGGCCATCTTAGATTTCCCCATGAAACTTTATCGTGATTTCTCAGGAAGTACTGCATTGATCTTTGTCAAATTTGGTACACAGGTTCCCCTTGTGGTCCACTTGTGCAAGATACCTTTCTGATCCGATTTCAAAATCCAATATGTCCATCATGCGGCCATCGTGGATTTCCCCATGAAACTTTGTTATTGTGATTTCTCAGGAACGACTGCATGGATCTTTGTCAAAGGTTCCCCTTGTGGTCTAGTTGTTCAAGATACCTATTTCTTTCCGTTTCGAAAATCCAATATGGCCACCAGGCGGCCATCTTGGATCTCCCGATGCAACTTTGTTATCGTGTTTTCTCAGGAAATATTGCATGGATCTTTCTCAAATTTGGTACATAGGTTCCCCTTGGGGTCTAGTTGTGCAAAATATCCTTTTCGGTCCGATTCGATAATCCAATATGGCCACCAGGCGCCCATCTTGGATTTCCCCATGAAACTTTGTTATCGTGATTTCTCAAGAAGTACTGCATGGATCTTGCTCAAATTTGATACACAGGTTCCCCTGGTGGTCCAGAGCAAGATACCTTTTTTGGTCCGATTCGAAAATCCAATATGGCCGCCAGGTGGCCATCTTGAATTTCCCCTTGAAACATTGTTATCGTGAATTCTCAGGAACTACTTCATGGATCTTTCTGAAATTTGGTACATAGGTCCCACATGGGGCCTAGTTGTGCAACATACCTTTTTTGGTCCGATTCAAAAATCCAAGTTACGCTTCAAATTAATACGGTATTCCCGAGTTGTGACATTGCATCGCACGAGTCGGCGGATGAAACGCTGGGACATATTCTATATAGTGACTATAGAGAATATCCATACCTTCACCTTCCATATCAAGATGTTCAAATAATTCTGAATTAAAATGCATTTCTTCAAATTTTAAATTAGTTTTCTTTAGTCCAGTGAACTGCCCCACTGTTTAGCCTGCCGACGGGTCAGCTACATGAAGGGACGTCACTCTTGTGACACAACATTACAACTCGACAACTGTAGAGTACTGCGTGTTTCGATCCAAGGGAGATAATCAGGATTCAGACACAATCGAAGTTTCAACAATACTGTGCGGATCCCTTCAGTATTAAGTATTGTACCATCTTACAATTTTCGAGCATGGTATCTTAAAAGAGATATCTCAAACTAGCCCAGTAAACAGAAACAGAATTAGCATTCGTTCCTAATTATAAAATCTTATGTAGGATTCATAGCTCATGCCAAAGGGTCAAAGAAATTTGTCTTCTCTTCCAGTACCCAAAACAAAACAAAATACTACAAAACGAAGACGAAGGGTCCTCCGGACATTCAATTTCAGACTAACTTTGCTCTTTTCTCTTGTACTATAAAAACCGATATAAGTACAGTTTCTAGAAATCTTGAAACTCCTTAAACTTAGAAAGATGATATCTTGGTGTTTTCCATTGTCCCTTTTTCGATCTTGTTTGCTCAGATTCGAAATTCTGTAAACAAAATTACAAATCAATCGTTTGTTCTTAGTAACAATGGACAAAAAGATCCTCTTGTCATTAGCTTACAATTATCGGACAATGGTGGGTGCCAAATCCTTCAGGATCTCTCGTATTATAATCTGATCTAACAATAGGTAAGCAACCGTCTCTAAGAAATTGTTTTGCATTCATAATCGAAATATTATCCATATACATTATCTTCTGATGCCATGTGATTGTGTTCGTACATTTGATTTATAAGTTTCCGATTGTAAGATATGCATTAACGGGTAAAAGGGTAAAAATATATTTCCTGTGCTTGTATCCTTACGCGATCCATCTTGTCGTCTGCTCGAAGGGAAATGGCTTTCCGTACTAGAAGATCTAGATACTAAAGCGATTTCAAAATAGTGCAGTACAGGTACATCGAATGGCATCGTCTTCCTATGTAATTGAAGCCCAGTACATGAGCACACGATGGTTTTCACAATTGTTTGAATGCAATATCGAGTTACGTCAAGGTGAAAATGTCTCACCATTACTATTTGCTTTATATTTAAATGATCTAGAGAATTATTTCGAACAATCCCATTGTCATGGTGTAGATTTGACATATCGCGATACTGATTTTTCTAGATTGTTAAATTTCTGGTATTATTATAAGGTGATGATACAGTTATATTTTGCAGAAAATGCAGTTGAGCTTCAGCATAATTTATACATATTTTATGAGTATTGTAATAAATGAAAGTCATCCATAGCAATAAAACCAATGCAACTTTTGGTAGAAGGTTCACCAGAAATATGATATTTGTGGGGTTTTTTTCTCAAAAACTAGAAGCATTTTAAGGGCAGAAAATGCTTAGTCGAAAGTACCAATAGAGCCCTATTTGCCGTACGGATGAAAACAAGGGAACATAATATCCCCATTGATTTACAGCTTCTGTTATTTCATAAAATGATATGCCCAGTATGATATGTGAAGGTATGAGGTGTCGAAGATATATCCATTATAGAAAGGATGTATACTATTTTTTTACGACAGATATTGTCTGTAAACAGAGGTACCCCAAGAATATGCTATGTGGGGAACTAGGTCTATTTCCATTAGATATAACAATAAAAACAAGAACAGTAGGTTTCTGGTTGAGATTACTTTGTGGAGAAACAAAGCCAAAATTAACCTATCTGGTATATATAGAGATCAGACACAGATATAGCGTATAGATATCCGACACAGAGAGTGAATCTAATAAACACAAATGGATTAAATATGTCAGATCAATCTTTGAATCATATAATAACGTAATGTTGTACAAATATGTATCTTGTTAATAAGAACACTGAAGCTAGACTTAATGATTAATACGTTCAGACTTGGCAGTCGTTATGTGTAATTAATCTAAATTGGAGCGATATATAATAGGTGGGGGAAATTGACGAGATCTGGCGACTCCACAGGAAGACTAAACTCCGCACCTCACATTCAGACAAGGGAATACGGTGGATCCTCGGACTTAGCCTTAGTATCTCAGCCGCGCTTGTGTAGTATAAAGGCCTCATATATTATATTCAAAGACAATCTAAGATGAAAAATTATCTTCGTTTCTTATCAGACAAATTTCGCCCAGTCTTTTTTCAAAATTGCACAGCTCAAATTACCGACTCCCTATTGTAACTGGTAGATGAACACAACTATTAAAGATGATAGACTTTGTGCACTTTGTGAGATAAACAATCTATTGGAGACGAGCTTCATTATTTTCTTCATAGAACATATTATATTGCTCCATATTATATTGGACAACCAGACATTCATTACAACTTCATTTCCCACGCCTTATAAAAATCTGAACATTCATGTCAGTCATACTTAATTACTTCAAATCTCCTGTGTAAACTCTTCTGCTATAAAACGTAGATATGTTTGTACGCTCATATCTCATTTAATGTCAGCGGAATGTAATAAAGTCCAGTTCAGTGAACAGTTTTCTTTGATACCGAAAAGACACTCAGCCGTCAAATTCATGTAGCCATTTATGGCGAGTCGTTTCAGTATTCAATCGTTTATTTCACACATGTACAAAAGAATTTCAAATATGTGTAAAAACAGTTTTTAGAAGTTTTACACATATGTGGAATAGTTCTTCACATATATAATACAAATTAACTAGCCCTCCAGCTTAGGGCAGCATGGTTTGTACCATGTTTGTCTGGCACAGGAGGTAGATTAAAGTGCCAAACAGATTAGGCTCTCTGACGATCCATTGTGATCAGTGTCTGTAGAGCCTAATTTTCAAAATTCTAAATTCATTTTTTTTTGTAGTTTTGGTTAGGGTTTTGTCAGGGTTATAGGGTTTTGCTAGGGTATGTTTATTTGGGTCATCGACGCCGTGTGACCAATAAGGTTAGGTGCGACGTTAAACTTCAGCCAACCAACCAACCAACCAAATTAACTATTTCACTTATGTTGAAAAATTTTATACATACGTTGAAAAGTTTTATACATATGTGCAAAACTTTTCAACATATGTCAAATAAAGTGTTTTCCACACATATGCACAAGTTTTGTACATATTTTAGATAATTGTCAGGAGAGTTAATGGAAAAGAAATGGACTGCTCCCTGTGGTACATTGTATAATCTCTCGTGAATGTTTGTTATCTAACGACCGTTTCAAAATGGTACTGTCCGTTCGGGGTTTGTTTTTCGTCTCTCCGACAATGTGAGAAATTAAGAACTACAGTGAGGACACGGAAGCTTATAATAACTAGAGGTTCCGCTTTGACCCTTGGGTTGCCGCTCCGGCATGAAGCCTATGCTGGTTGTTTTTTTAAGCAAAAACATACGTCTCCCCCAACCTCCCACCTTGCCTTGAGTGGGCACATTATTTAAGGGAAAGTGCTATAAAATTAATGTAGAAATAAGTGTCAAGTAGTTCTCCTGATATCTTGCCGACAAGGTCTGTATATACATGTACAATTAGATGAATGGATGGACGGACAATGGACAAGGATAAATGCACGCACAAACCAAAATCTAATCAAATGAGGGGGCTATTCCAATGAACCTTCCAATTTTGGTAAAATTCCGTTCAGTAGTTCTCAAGATATCTTGCAGACAAGGCCTGTATATGCATGTTCATGAAGATGGACGGACGGACGGACGATGGACACGGATGAACGCACACACACACACCAAAACCTAATCAAATGAGAGGCTATCCCAATGAAGCTTCCATCCAAGTTTGGTGAAATTCGGTCCAGTAGTTCTCAAGATATTTTGCAGACAAGGCCAGTATATACATGTACAAGTAGATGGACAGACACCGAACACGGATGAATGCACGCACAGACACCAAAACCTAATCAAATGAGGAGGCTATCCCACTGAAGCTTCCGTCCAAGTTTGGTGAAATTTCGTCCAGTAGTTCTCAAGATATCTTGGAGACAAGGCCTGTATATACATGTACAAGTAGATGGATGGACGGACACCGGACATGGATGAATGCACACACACACACCAAAACCTAATCAAATGAGGGGGCTATCCCACTGAAGCTTCCATCCAAGTTTGGTGAAATTCCGTCCAGTAGTTCTCAAGATATCTTGCAGACAAGGTCTGTATATACATGTACAAGTAGATGGATGGATGGACGGACACCGGACACGGATGAATGCACACACACACACACACCAAAACCTAATCAAATGACGGGGCTATCCCAATGAAGCTTCCATCCAAGTTCGGTGGAATTCCGTCCAGTAGTTCTCAAGATATCTTGCAGACAAGGCCTGTATATACATGTACATGAAGATGGACGGACACCGGACACGGATGAATACACGCCCACACACCAAAACCTAATCAAATAGGGGGGGGGGGGCTATCCCACTGAAGCTTCTATCCAAGTTTGGTGGAATTCCGTCCAGTAGTTCTCAAGATATCTTGCAGACAAGGCCTGTATATACATGTGCATGAAGATGGACGGACGATGGACACGGATGAACGCACACACACACCAAAACCTAATCAAATGAGAGGCTATCCCAATGAAGCTTCCATCCACGTTTGGTGAAATTCCGTCCAGTAGTTCTCAAGATATTTTACAGACAAGGCCTGTATATACATGTACAAGTAGATGGACGGACGGACGGACACCGGACACGGATGAATGCACACACACACACCAAAACCTAATCAAATGACGGGGCTATCCCAATGAAGCTTCCATCCAAGTTTGCTGAAATTCCATCCAGTTGTTCTCAAGATATCTTGCAGACAAGGCCTGTATATACATGTACCAGTAGATGGACGGACCGACGGACACCGGACACGGATGAATGCACACCCACACACCAAAACCTAATCAAACGAGGGGGCTATCCCACTGAAGCTTCTATCCAAGTTTGGTGGAATTCCGTCCAGTAGTTCTCAAGATATATTGCAGACAAGGCCTGTATATACATGTACCAGTAGATGGACGGACGGGCGGACACCGGACACGGATGAATGCATACACACACACACACAAAAACCTAATCAAATGACGGGGCTATCCCAATGAAGCTTCCATCCAAGTTTGGTGAAATTCCATCCAGTTGTTCTCAAGATATCTTGCAGACAAGGCCTGTATATACATGTACCAGTAGATAGATGGATGGACGGACGGACACCGGACACGGATGAATGCACGCACCACCATAACCTAATCAAATGGGGGGGGGGGGGCTATCCCAATGAAGCTTCCATCCAAGTTTGGTGAAATTCCATCCAGTAGTTCTCAAGATATCTTGCAGACAAGACAAGGGGACGGACAGACATCCATCCAGACATCCATCCAACCAGACAGACAGACAGCACAAACACTAGATGTCTGCCCCCAACATAGTTGGGGGAGACATAAAAATACTAACAGTGCTATATTATTGTAGATTCAAGGTCCATACATGACCATTGGCCCTAAACGCACCTCTACTCTTGTAGTTGACGCAGATCATACAAACTGCGGTAGCTATATGTGGTATAGATTACGGTGGGTCCATGCAGACTTGAAATGAAAGAAGAAGAGAAACTTGGGGGGGAAGACTAAAGCCTGAATTAATAAAGCAATGATCTCACATACAGAATCGAACTAAGGTATGTAGGAGTAATCAGCTCGGTCACAAATAAACAAACACAGGGGCTCAGTCTCTTAGCCATTTCAAGGTCAACCTTACTGAATACCATGTTATCACTGTGGACATTTTGTTCCGTTGTTTGCAAGTGGAAAAGGCGCCAAAACGATAATTTTTACACATATGTGGAATAAATCCACACTTTTAGACTTGTGTTGAAAAGTTTTATACATATGTTGAAAACTTTTTGACATATGTGCAAAACTTTTCAACATATGTGGAATAACCGATTAAATATTGAAACGGCTTGCCATGGCTGATGGATATCCTTTTGTCCCCGTGAATTTCTGAGCCGTTTAATGGATTCTGGGCTTAGGAATCTCAATCACGCTTCCTGTTATTGTTCTTTTCAAACTGTGCCATTTTCACAGAATCTAGCAAAACGTCAACCACGCCAGATCGATAACACGAGGGTACACTCATACTGACATATGCCAATTCAACTTAACACCATGGACGTGGTAATATGGGGTAATCACATGTACACGTCAGGTATGGGGACAGGTAGCATAGCCCATTCATATGTCCTAGTTATACCTATGGGAGTCCCAGTGCAGGGTAATTTCATACACATAGTATAATATATATCGTATACTACATGTAAATAAAAAAATTAGCTTCATAATTAAGGATTGACTTTCGCATTTTGTAGGTTTATCGGAGTATAAACTGCAAAATGATGTGGTTGCGAGCTTGATGTGTGAACTTGAGAGCTTACGAGCACAGTTTACACGAAGTTCGAACCACACCATGTTGACAGTTTATACGTAGAACAGCAAAATGCACAAGTCAATCATTATAATTATAAGCGCATTTCACATTTCAGTTTTGGGAAAAGAAGTATTACAAAACGCGGTGAATCATTGACATCAATCTGGCGTCAATCATGCTGGAAGGGAATTTCCTTTACTTTGCCCATATTTGTATCACCCCGCGGTATACTGCTAGCGGAAAAAATACAAATAAAACATAATTTTCAATTCGCGGAGTTTTTATTCTACTTGAAAATGATGCTACATGATATCTATTTTTGGTAGATACCACCCGGTGAAAACATTAAAACGCTGGACTATATATTATCAGGTAGATTATTTCGCTTTGCTAAAGAGGGTTATCAGTGACAGCGATTTCACAATACCTCATCCAAGCCGTTTACATTTATAGGGTTTAGGGGAAAGACAGCGACAAAGTAAATCTAGATTACGGCTAATTTTTCGGGTAGGCATACTTTTTTTCGGTAGTTCGTTTCGATAATATTTTAGATCTTTCAGGTACCAGAAAGATATTAACGCTTCTTTATTAGATATGTGATCAAATCATGTGATGCTATTTTGGCCAATTGGATCGAGGAGATATATTGTCAACGATTCAGAGTCTAGAATTATTCCGTCTTAAGGTGTTGGTGAACCGAGTGTTATTGTTGCAGAGTATTTTGCAAACTACTGAAAAGTGTAGGCTTGAAGAAAATGACATTGTATGTGTAGTGTGTTTAGTTCCTGGAACTGTGTAAATGTTTTATATCGAGCGTGCAAGCCTGTACCCCAACAAAGTGAAAACGTTACAATTAGGCTGGGTCACATTTGATCACCCCAAATTAAACACAATATGTAATAAGTTCCTGTAAAATACATAAAAAAGGCTATCATATAGATACTGGCAAGGGTGATTCATTTTTAGCCGAACAGTTGACAATGAATTTTTATCAATTTCCAAAATTTAACTTTGTTCACGTCTATGTGAAAATCAATTTGAGAAATTGTTTAAAATTCATTATCAACTATCGGCTAAAAATGAATCGTCCTTACCAATATTTGTTTGGTAACCTTTCATTTTCGGTGTTTTGCAGGAGCTTAATCCATATTGCGTATACTTTGCATTAACCAAAAGTGAAACAGTCTAATTGTAATGCTTTCACATTTTATTACTGGGTTGCAGGCTTGCACGCTCAATCTTTTAAATTCACATAAACCCAGGAACAAAATGCGCTGCACATGCAATGTCATTTTCTTCGGGTATACGTTTTTCAGCAATTTCCAAAATACTCTGTCACGACAACAATACTCGGTTCACTAACACCTTAAAAAATATTTATCAAATGCAATCAATAGGTATACAAAAATTTTGTATTTTTATGATAAAATGACAGAATTCCCAACATAAAACTGGCAGATTCACACAGAATATTGAGAAACATTTTAGCTGAAGGAAGAAAGTCTGTTACCTACCAGGCTTTGGTATAGTTGATGAGCATATTTAACATTAAAAAATTACTAGTTCCCCTGTGCGTTCATTGTACGAATCGACCAGGTATGAAAATAAAATATACTTGTCCAACACTGTGCCAACATCGACGATGGGCGAGGTCAGTCAATATTGAAAATCGGTCAACTGGAGGAGCGGTAGACCAAGAGTCAAACGCTGAGAGCACGACCAGAATACACGGTTAACCAACTAAATCATTGATCATTGTTTTGGAATTTTTCGAACATGAACACCCACAATTTTCAACTATTCACAATTTCCCGGACCCTCTGAGAAGCCAAACGGAGTGGTTCCTCACTGATACTCTGCGTGTGAGACTACAGGATTACAAGTTATTTCAACTCAGTCGGTGGCGTATTGCTTACAATACGGGACAATAATATGCCAACAATCTGATCTTCGGCTGACTCCTGAATATATTATGAATATCCTTGAATACTGCTATGCGATTCGCAGTAATATTGATCTGAATTATATACGCAGGTACGTGTTAAATCATTGTGAAGACAGTTGTCATAATAAATGACCATGCCGGCTGGGAAAATAATGGTCGTGGACGCACAGGGATCATTTACTCACCTGATTCTGGATAACTCATGCAGGTATTCTGGTATTAGGAAGTGTAGTCCGTCCTTCAATGCTTCCACGTGGAAAAGACTACTTTTTTCACAAACACTATTTGGTGCTTATGGGGAAAGCCAATCCGAGATGTGAACATCAGGTCTAATGGAAGCATATGTCACCTTGTAACTGCCGCGCTATTAAATATCACGTGTCTCTTATTGTCATCGCTATAACACCACGACTGATAAGAAAGTTACAGCCACCAATCGATCAGGAATAAGCAGCATGTTGACATCGTTTTGATATTAGGAGCGGTAAAAGAAGCATATGTATATATCCCGTATCATAGATCGGCATATAAAATTAAGCTAAAGTGTAGTGTTATCAATGGGTTACTAAGTTACATACACTCTTAAAACGCAAATGTTAGATTTAACATCTAGAGGGCTGGAGGAGGGAAAACATTTAAAAAATGTTGCTTCGCCACCTTTAAGTGTTGGATGCAACAGCTTAAAATGTTGCATTTAACAATTAAAATTGGTGAATACAACACTTTCTAAATGTTTTCCCTCCTCCAACCCTCTAGATGTTAAATCTAACATTTGCGTTTCAAGAGTGATATGCAACAATTCACTCGCGCGTGCGCCAAAGTCATCAATGCGCGGAGCGCCATGTCAATTATTGGGAAGTGTGTTTTTAGCCCACCATCACCAGATGGTGGGCTGTTCAAATCGCTTTTCGTCCGTGGTCCGTCGTCCGTCCGTCCGTCCGTCAGTCAGTCCGTCCGTAAACAATTCTTGTTATCGCGATTTCTCAGGAACTACTTTATGGATCTTTCTCAAATTTGGTACACAGTTTCCCCTTGGGGTCTAGTTGTGCAAGGTACCTTTTTTGGTCCGATTCGAAAATCCAATATGGCCACCAGGCAGCCTTCTTGGATTTCCCCATGAAACCTTGTTATCACGATTTCTCAGGAACTAGTGCATGGATCTTTCTGAAATTTGGTACACAGGTTCCCCTTGGGGTCTAGTTGTGCAACATACCTTTTCTGGTCCGATTCGAAAATCCAATATGGTCACCAGGCAGCCATCTTGGATTTCCCCATGAAACCTTGTTATCGCGGTTTCTCAGGAACTACTACATGGATCTTCCTCAAATTTGGTACACAGGTTCCCCTTGGGGTCTAGTTGTGCAAGATACGTTTTCTGGTTCGATTCGAAAATCCAATATGGCCACCAGGCAGCCATCTTGAATTTCCCCATGAAACCTTGTTATCGCGATTTCTCAGGAAATACTTTATAGATCTTTCTCAAATTTGGTACACCGGTTCCCCTTGGGGTCTAGCTGTGCAAGATACCATTTCTGACGAGATTCGAAAATCCAATATGGTCACAAGGCAGCCATCTTGGATTTCCCCATGAAACCTTGTTATCGCGATTTCTCTGGAAGTGCTGCATGGATCTATCTCAAATTTGGTACACAGGTTCCTCTTGGGGTCTAGTTGTGCAAGCTAACTTTCCTGGTCCGATTTGAAAATCCAGTATGACCACCAGGCAGCCATCTTGGATTTCCCCATGAAACTTTATCGTCATTTCTCAGGAACTACTGCATGGATCTTTCTCAAATTTGGTACACAGGTTCCCCTTAGGGTCTCGATATGCAAGAGGCCTTTTTCGGTTGGAATCGAAAATCCAATATGGTCACCAGGCGGCCATGTTAGACTTTTCCATGAACTTTTGTTATCATGATTTCCCAGGAAGTACTGCCTGGATTTTTCTCAAATTTGATACACAGGTTCCCCTTGTGGTCCAGTTGTGCAACATACCTTTTCTGGTCCGATTCCAAAATCCAATATGTCCATCAGGCGGCCATTGTGGATTTCCCCATGAAACTTTGCTACTGCGATATCTCAGGAACTACTGCATGGATCTTTGTTAAATTTGGTACACAGGTTCTCCTTGTCATCTAGTTGTGCGAGATACCTTTTCTGGTCCTATTCGAAAATCTAATATGGCCAACAGGCGGCCATCTTGGATTTTCCCATGCAATTTTGTTATCGTGATTTCTCAGGAAGTACTGCGTAGATCTTTCTCAAATTTGGTACACAGGTTCCGCTTAGGGTCTAGTTGTGCAAGATACCTTTTTCGGTCCGAATCGAAAATCCAATATGGCCACAAGGCGGCCATCTTGAATTTCCCCTTGAAACATTGTTATCGTGAATTCTCAGGAAATATTTCATGGATCTTTCTGAAATTTGGTACACAGGCCCCACATGGGGCCTAGTAGTGCAAGATACCTTTTTTGGTCTGATTCGAAAATCCAAGTTACGCTTCAAATTAATACGGTATTCTCGAGTTGTAACATTGCATCACAAGAGTCGGGGGGTCAAACGGTGGGGCATATTCTATATATTGACTACAGAGAATATCCATACCTTCGCCTTCCATATCAAGAAGTTCAAATAATTCGGAATTAAAACGTATTTCTTCAAATTTTAAATCAGTTTTCTTTAGTCCATGCAGTAGCAAGTGAACTGTCCCACCCTTTCGTCTGCCGGCGAGTCGGCTACATGAAGGGACGTCACTCTTGTGACTCAACGTCACAACTCGACAACTGTAGACTACTGCATGTTTCGATCCAAGGGAGATAATCAGGATTCAGGCACTTTCGAAGTTTCAACATTACTGCGCGGACCGGATCCCTTGAGTATTAAGTATTGTACCATCTTACTATTTTCGAGCATGGTATCTTAAAAGAGATATCTCAAATTAGTCCAGTAAACCGAACAGAATTAGCATTCGTTCCTAATTATAAAATCTTAAGTATGTTTCATAGCTCGTGCCAAAGTGTCAAAGCGCCTCCAGTACCCAATGATGACACGTGCAAAAAAATAAATAAAAAAAATACTACAAAACGAAGGCGAAGGATCCTCCGTACATGCACATTCACTTTCAGAGTAACTTTGCTCATTTCTCTTGTATTATAACAACCGACATAAGTACAGTTTCTAGAAATCTTGAAACTATCTTGGTGTTTTTCAGGGTCCCTTTTTCGATCTTTTTCGCTCAGATTCGAAATTCTGAAAACAAAATTACAAATCAATCGTTTGTTCTTAGTAACAATGGACAAAAAGATCCTCTAGTCATTAGCCTACAATTATCGGACAATGGTGGTCGCCAAGATCCTTCAGGATCTCTCGTTTTAAATATATTCTCTGTAAAATGTTGAAGGTGCCGTGTCCTTATGTTGTACATACAACACAAGGAAATGATATATAAAGAAATTGATCCCATACAGGAATGCCCTGTTGGTTCCATTGATTTTATTTTTCATTTAATTATTATTATTGGGGGTATTTGGCTCATTCAATACCATACTAAATTCAGGCAGAACGGCCGGGTTTTGTTTTGGATGTATTGAAATTCTGGTGCCGTGTTTTGACCTTGAAGTATTATTTTTCATGTATTTGTTCTGTAATAGTTATCGCCTGAGACAGAGGGGTTCATGCAGAATGAACACTCACATCAGTCCGATTTGAATACCGAGGTATTTAAATCGGACTGGTGTGAGTGTTCATTCTGCATGTACCCCGATGTCGAAGGCGATAAATAACTTACACAATGACCGCATTGTGTAACACATCATGGTTGTTTCAGGACAAACAACACATTTGCATACGAAACATAACTTCCACAACCCGTTTGACTGGAACGTAACTCTCACGTTATCGTTACAAAGATTTGTAACAAAAACATATATATAATTGATATATATATACGTGTCACAATCTACATTACGTGAAACGCATATGAAGCAAAATATGCAGACATACAAATTACATATCCCTATGTCCATACGCATGATCTCATACTAGGCCTATAATTAAGGGAATGTCTGACAGAAATTCACGTTTACCGGTACACATTTGACTTGTACCCACACATATACGTACGGCAGAAAATTGATGCGTTACGACATACAGACGCGTCATATTTTGACTGCTTAGTCTGCAATCAACGCTCAGCAGGCGTCAACCAAAGATTAGACCTATATTTGAGGCAGTCGGTGTTTTAATGTATGTACATTAGAAGGCATATAGTGTAACGCTCACAAAAAGAAATTGTGACGGGATTCAGTGAAACTACAGCACGAATGCACGACCACGACGACGCTGGTGTCACTCGACAAGAAGGTATGTGACTGGCAGCAAAATAAACCAAAGTGTGATATTTACATGGCGTATTTCCATGCAGATCCTATAACGATACATGTAGCTTGTCACTCCAATAATGGAAAGTAATTCTTTATTTGACTGACATTTATCAAAGCTGACTTGTGATTTAGTGGTGCTCAATTGAGCCATCTTCGCATATCCAAGTCGAACACTACACGTGACGGAACGCTAGTGTAGCATTTAACTTGAAATGTGAAGATGAATTGAGCTTGTGTTTCTCGAAATTTCACTTGAAAGTTCGATATCAAAAGGCTTTTGTATCATTTTCATACGAGTTATCTCCCGTCGCACACTTCAACGGACATTGTTCGTTCTTTCAATGATTAATCTTAAAATGTTTGATAAATCACTAGAACACCGGGTACGGGTTAATAAATTACTTTAACACTCGCCCACTTATTTCTACATGAAAACCTGCTAAATCCTGAAGGCGACCAGGCGATTGACGCAGACGAATGCCCATGCCAGACAAAGAAGTCCGTGTGTCTCTTGAAACTAGGGAGGTGTTCATGTCAAATATTACCCCGGATTTGATCGGCATGAACACCCGGTTCTTGCTACTTGAACACCGGGGCACAAGTGAAACCCATTGTGCGCCGGGTCATTACGGCAAAAGAAAAACCCCGGTTACACAATAGAGTCAGTATGTAAATGGGGATATGGGTTTATGGCAAGCCGTTTTGGTATTTATTCCTTTATTTTTGATATCAAAAATTCTTTTTTTGATATCAAAAATAAATGTGCGCCGTTTTGGTATTTAATCGGATAATTGTTGATATCAAAAATACTATTTTTGATATCAACAATTCTATTTTTGATATCAAAAATTCTTTTTTTGATATCAAAAATAGTATTTTTGATATCAAAAAAAGAATTTTTGATATCCAAAATAGTATTTTTGATATCAAAAAAAGAATTTTCGATATCAAAAAAAGAATTTTTGATATCAAAAATAAATGAATAAATACCAAAACGGCTTGCCATATGGGTTGGACACCTGTACATATCAGATGTTGGAAGGTGGTTGTGTGCCAATGCGCTATGTTTGTCAATAGATTGAATTGGAAAATATTCAAGTGGGCCGAAAACCAGGCTATGTATAGCTGTAGAAATTGAAATCACAGGGTGTTCAAACTATTTCAGGAATTAAATTGTATACAATTTGCGAATATTAACGTGAAGTAGTATGGCAAACGGAATAGAAGATAAATTGATGAAAGGCGCTGTCCTAAAGTGGTAAAAGATCGTATGTAAAGATAACGGTAATCTCCGAACCTATAGGCAATTTAAGTCAGAGTCACGTACGTGAAATTAGTAATGCCAAAGAAGCACCGAAGTGCCATGGCGAATTCCCGAATGGGTGCAGCATCAATCAAAATAGAAACTTCATCCATCTGATTGTATAACGCCAGATCAGTTTCAAAGAGTTATTATTTGGTTCTCCATTGACAAGGCGTGAGGACCTGTATGTAACCCGACACACCAATTCCTTTTCCGACTGTACCAACCGAGTCATCCCGCGATTGCAATTAAATGAACGTCGTTTCAGATGACGAAAGGAGTTGTGAACCCATGCTGCATTGAAGATTTAGCCAACAAAATGAACGAATAGAATAAGCAGGTCACACAAGCAGTTTTCGAGTTCTCTCTCCTGGTGTTGTTTTCCGTGTCGTCGGTGTACAGTCAAAACTAAAGAATATATCTGGAAGAAAGTTACTGGTTGGTAAGTCTTACATATGGCCATGCTGTAGTTATATTTTTGAATTGTTGCGTAACAAGAAAAAAATCTCCCCTTTAATGTTTTTTAAAACTCGTTATTTTATAGCGAAATAAGCTACGGCATTGATGAACACTTTAATGACCGAAAAGAATATGACCTTAAATGTGACCTTTGACCTCCAGGAGCGTCTATTTGCGGCTGCAATGTTTGGTGGTCAAATCTTGAACGGCTAATGCTATCAGCTTGAGAATAAGGCCACGTGACCTATTTCACGTCACAAGGTCACCACTTGTCTCAGAACTCGACCTTGACCTGCACCTTTGAAGTGGTAATCATCCAAATATGGAAAATACGGCTTCCATTTTGTGAAAAACTAACGCACTGACAATTGCAACTTAATGACACAATAGTGAGTCCAATATATGACTTTCTGTTGGCGCTACTTATAAAACGATCCGATGTGACCTTGACCTTGAATATCATACGATGTAAAAAGAGTTGCATGTGTTTTTCTCAAAAACTACAACTTGCATGAATCTGTAATTTAGTACATTTGTTTCCCATAACATAAGTATGACCTCACTGAATCTTCAACTTGACCTTGACCTTGGTTATTGCGATATGGGCAGTGCAAGTTTTGAGACTGGAGGGCAATAACTCGAAAACTGTTAGGAATTCTAACTTGAAATTTGCACATGAATGTAGCTCATTATATGACGTAACAGTAAAACATTAGAAACCATCAAAGTATACCAGAAAGAATAGAACATAATTAGCAATTTTTGAAATTTACGCTTTATTTAAATTTTACGAAAAGTATTTACTCAATCATCACTATATTTAGCTATTGAGAGAATATATATATATATATATTTGCCTATGAAATTTCAGGAATGTAGCTTTGATAGGTTTAGAGATATTAAAAAAAATAATTTTCTCTAACTATTAAGCCGCTAAATGGTTCTCTCGCATTGTTTGTGGTCATTTGTTGATTTCATCTATTCAGTGGGCGTTGTCAATTTTGCTATAGCGATTCGGCTGTAGCCCTCGAGACATTCCATGTTCGCAATTAAATTAATGTCGTGTTACATGACGGGGCTGGCGTATTTTTGGAAACCTTATAACTCTTGAACCTCAACAGATACGAACTTCTAATTTGTTGCCGGGTACTTCCAAGAATGAGTTCTTTCGTTGACAATGATCCCGGCTTTTCCTGCAACAAATGCAACTATGGAACCAATTTTGCTTCATGTCACATGATCATCGATATTTGGGGTCATTTTGTCGGGCAGAAAAACAGTCTGTGAGAAGCACAGTCTCCAGGCGACCAAAACTCAAGCTTAACTTTCTCCATTCCAGCCATTGTTTGGACTCCCGGGACAATTTCGGATCGACGAAGGAGCCGTCTAGGGCCCAAATAAAGCTCGGAAATGTGTTCAACAGTTGCCGCTTATCGATATAGGCAGGTTTGTTAGGATAAAACAACTATAAGGCAGAAACACGCAATGTTAAAAAAACGTGTCTGTGCGTGTAAAGCGACCGAAACAGTGGTCGCGACCAAACGACCCTGGACCATGTTCATTTGCAGTAAGAAGGGAAAGACCGCGTCATTGTACCGACAATGTCCAGTAATCTCTGTGTTTTTGTATATTCATTTAGCATCTTCTGAGGAAATGAAAAAACGTCCCCGTAGACAGATTGGAAGACACCAAGAGCCTCCACCTGTTGCATCTACTCTATGTAGCCAAACTGGCAAGCAAGCCACACCCCATGTGCCGGATGTTTCCATCATTACACCTTAGTTTTGCACCAAATAGTTTCATCGCTCGCTGTAGCACGACATATGACCTAAAAAACGTTGAAGGTAATGTGGCTGTGCAAGTTCAGTAGATAATTTTGAGCGAAAAAAACATTATCAAAGGCTGCATGGTAATTGGAGGTGACAGCAAAGAAAAAATCGAATTGGAAGCCCCCATTTCAGCTCTTCAAGGTAAAAACGTCACCTGTGTTGACACTGCACGAAAATCTCGATTTGATATTATTTAATATTACCACTAAATATAAGGTGAATATAACCGTTATATTTGCAAAAGTTTAAACGGACCTGTAAATATTAACATATGTGGATATAATTTGCATGCTTTTAACATACACATGAGGGCCATGGTGTACGTATGGTGTTTAAATGGAAAGCCAAATATAGACAAATGTATTTAAACGACAGGTTAACACAGGACATATATGGTATGATAATCTATTACCTACTGTAGTAAATAAATATCGTTGCTTCATTATTTGCCAGCATTGCAAATGTGCATCATTTGCCATATATTTCACTTATATGCGCCATACATTTGCTATTATATTTACCGTTCGTGGACAATAGGTATTGCAGCTTGGACAGGCCCTTATGACACAGCATAACATACACAGTACAGGGTTATGCAAATAATTATATTTTATTCAATTATATATGCCACACTGGGATATCAGGTGCAAATTAAACCGATTAATTTGCAGACTTTTAATATACGGCAGGTGAGTTGCTAAATATTTCGGTTATATTTCACTCTGTGAGATATGTACTTCGCAGGAAATTAAATGTAACAATACCATTCACCATATATTCTCTACTGCATGGAACGGTGGCTCATATAATTGATATATAAGCAAAGTTATACCACATAGACAAATTTAATCAAACAGATGAATTTTATTAACTAAACATTTACCAAACAGCAAATACAATCTCACGTTTGAATAATATTTGATAGTATGATACAGACAACTGTATGTTATGGAAATGTAATCGTTTTATTTACAACGTTGCGACATCGATGTGAATTATTATTGAATGGTTCAGTAATAATTGCTGAGAATCGGTATAATTTGAACGTATCAGTAGCCTCATATAGCGCAAGCACATTTCGAAAACATTTGATGACACCCGGATTGAGCACCTGTGGTGACTGTCAAATGCTTATAGTTACTTAGTCATGATACTGGTTTAAATAGTTTAGGTAGCACTTCTCATATCGAAACGGATTATAAAATTTGGCATAATTGAACACAAGCAATTATCATAGCCCAGCAGATAGTGAAATGTTATCTAGACAACAGATGCATGATCGAAGTTTATTAACTTTGTATATACGGGTTTTTCTTATATAGCGCGATTTTTAACGCACGGCAATCTGTTTTCATATACTTTATACTGATTTTCAGAAAGTATGTAGTTAATACAATGTTAATACGAGTGCTTCATTATTTACAAGTCTGATGTGTTATGTGTACTTAAAATAAGTACATTAATTCCTTCCTGAAAATATAAAATGATTATGAAAAACCTCTATATATAATTCCTGGGAAACATATCTGGAAACATGATTTGGGTAAAACAATCAGTTAGAATGAGCCGGGGAAGTTGCAGTTCGATATAAGACAGCTATTGTAGAGTTTATTCAGTTAGCTCTGCCAGAAAATTGTTATCTGACAAGGTTTATTAAATATTTAGCTTGCTGGATTCAAGGATCATTCGTGATTATTTAATCATTGGTGTCTAGTCGCTTTGTCACACTGGCATATTGTTAGCCTGTCTGTAGGCTAAACTTGAGCAAACAAATGTATGAGGCTTAATATATTATGTAACTTCTTATCTGATGCCTTGTCTTCTCAACATAAAATTGTGGCTGATGAATCCAAACTGTATTTCGTCACTGAACGTGTAGTGATTAGTGGTGAAATGACTGGTCTTGAGTAGATAATGGTTCTGTTTTCGTCAACTTTTGTATAACACCGGAACAAAGCCTACCTATATCAATTTAACATTTCCATCAGTTACACAACAGAAACATAGCATTCTGACTAGGACTCACACTGAGACTATTATATTGCTTGTATACTGTCAGGCAAGATTACCAAGTAATACGATCATATTGTTCGGGTATTGGAAGTTACTCTGTTGATAAATTGCACAAATATGTTCATTCTTGCTCACTGTGGTATACATAACATAGTCTTGTTACGGGCACATGCGATATGTCACGAGCACGGTATGTCAGTTCGAAATGATAATTCGACCTAAAGTGAGACCAGAGAAACAGCTTCAGTGAACAGTTTCAGAAGAGAAAAAAATTGACAAATTCATTGTATATGCAGATTTAGAATTGTCCTACTGTTTTTGCTTTCTCATTCGTTTTAATATCACCATTTCAGATAATTGTGATACCTCACCGACCCTGCATACCAACAAAGAGTGAATTCACTTAAATAAAACAACACTGAGTGTTTGTTTCCTCCTTTCGATATTCCTGTGTAGCAGCGCGGTACTGCAATACTCATCATCCCGAATCATTATTCGTCTAACAGAGCCGAACCATGACAGAGAACGAATTCACCAGGACGAAGCATAGAAGCTCGACTCTGAATGTTTTGAGTTGATGGAAATAGAGAACTGTTGATGACAAATATGAGAAGAAATGAATGCAAATTGAACAATTACTTTCTTTTATAATATTCCAAAAATAATTACGTCCCCTGTGGTGACGTCTACTATTTGTTTTTCCCCTAACACTTTATGGAATATTACAAAGGGAAGCAGGTATTCTCTTTCATTCATTTGTTATAATTTTAATCATCCCCAATTCTCTATTTCCATCAACTCAAACATTCATATTCAAGATCCCGTGGGACGAAGATCATATTAGGCTGTTCGAACAGCTTCGTGATCTCATGACCGTTCCGAATATGCCCAAAAGATTGTGTCGAAACCATTTTAGCACCAGAATTGAGTTGAAAATAACACAAATGGGTGTTAGAATAAACATAACTTTCTGGTACGAAGTTTAACACAAAACTATTTGAGCGAATCAAACGTCAGCCAATGTGATTTATATTTCGTCTCCTTTGTTTGAAGTTACATGTTCGTCTCCGTATATTTGACGTTGGAGACCCCCGATGTAGTATCTCTCGGAACTTCGAAGAGTTTGTCCTCCATCCTTTTATCCGCATAAACTAGGCCTTCTTCAAAATATACTGAGATACCACGAAAGGTGGTGTATCACACACGAACGTCGTCCTTTTGATTGATTGAAATTGTTTAAGGGCCGCTTCCCATTCGGATTTCGCGGCCCATCAACTCAATGTTTTATTGAATTTCGCGGTACATTTCTTTGTTTTTAGAATATCTTTTCCAGCGCTAAATATAAAGAAATAAATGAATAAATAAATAATAAATAACAATGAGAGATTAGTAGGAGATATAAATAGAAGTAAATAAGAATCGCTATGTACAAGTTCGTAAGTCTCTTTCTGGTTTTTGTTTTAAGTTATACTGGTAAATATGAGTTCACTGTAATCGCGTGGATGATTCCTTTGTCTTGGTACCCCTTTGTACGCACAAAGCCGTCCAGAAAAAACTGGGAGAACCATGTGCGTCTTCAGGATTTTTCGAATCGACTTCCCTAACGACGCCCTTAGGAACAGGGTGGGTTCTCCAGAAATCTGTGCCTGTAACAATTGCTTGGAGTATGTATCGGGGCACAGGACGGCAGGTCTACGTCCTATATTGCGTGAAAGTCAAATGATCATATTCTGTGTTAAGGCGTCAGTTCGGTGTCATTTATGGGGTAGCGTGTCGGTGTGGTTTAGGATTTGGTGTTCTGGCTGTTCAGTTCGGTGACATCTATGGGGTAGCGTGTCTGGCGTGGTATAGGGTCGGGTATTCTGATTCTGGACGTTCTTGTGGACCGACGATGATGATCTTCGTCATGTTCATCTCCATTTGGTGCTGTTTTATAATATTTGTCGTCATCGGTGCTCTGTTTCATGGCTGGTCTTACTCGTCTGTGGTCTTCAGTGTGCTGTGCCTGAAGAGTTTGTAGTTTCTTGTTTTCTGGTGTTATTTTTTCCCACCGACTGGCACTACCGTGATCTGAGTCACACATGATGAATAGCAATAATTAATTAGGTACTAAATATTATAAATACAAATATTATTATAATTAAAGCCGATTGTGAATGTTTGATATAACCTCCAGTCTTCTGCCCCTGCTAGAAAACCGCTAATGAGGGTTGTAAATAAGGGAACACAATTTGATCGGTGCTCATTATTAGGAGCTTTTAATTTGATCAGTGAATTTGTCTATGTTATTGCTATGGCACTTTGATTGGTTAGTGTCCAAATTTGATCAGTCATTTCTGATCACTGAGCCTTATTTCCGCCCCAGTAAAATAGTTTTGACGTCGTCCGTTCAGTGGCTCTCTTTTTAAAAGGACGTTTCGAGTAACAGCTGTACTGCTCACATCTACATGCAGGGCTGGCAATCTTAATAAATTAATATTCTATCAATGCTTTCCAATCCCTTATGCCGCTATATAGAACCTTACTTAGCTCAGCTTATAACATCACGGCCGTATTTGGACTAATCCTCTTACCCAAAGACCACATATCTATCTCGGATTATGTCGACACAATGGCTGGACAGTGGCAAAATCAAAAGGAATCCCAACTGAGTTCTAGTCCGTCAGCTACTAGGGCTCACTCTGCACCCCCCCCCCCCTAATACAGACCAAAACTATATTTTTTATGTGCTTTTCAAATAAGAAACAACTTGTTAACAGTCGATAAACTGGCATTCACTACCCCTTTAATCACGGGGGAAAGTATTTATCACCGCGGTGAAAAGTACTTTCCACCGCAGTGGGAAATACTTTCCACCGCGGTGGGAAATACTTTCCACCGCGGTGAGAAATACTTTCCACCGCGGTGGGAAACACTTTCCACCGCGGTGGGAAACACTTTTCACCGCGGTGGAAATTTTTACACCGCGGTGGAAAGTATTTCCCACCGCGGTGGAAAGTATTTCTCACCGCGGTGGAAAGTAATTCTCACCGCAGTGGAAAGTATTTCTCGCCGCGGTGGAAAGTATTTCTCGCCGCGGTGGAAAGTATTTCTCGCCGCGGTGGAAAGTATTTTTTACCGCGGTGATAAATATTTTCCACCGCGGTGGAAAGTATTTCACATTTTTTTTTTCATTTCGCGATGTTTTCGAAAGAAAAGCACAGAAAATTGAACTCTGAACTCTGAAAAGTCGACGGAAAACACGAAAAAGCCGAAAGAAAACACGGAAAAGTCAAAGGAAAACACGAAAAAGGTAAAAAACATGACTGTCCCCTACGGGCCACCGTACCCCTGTGTTAAAAAGTATAATTTTGTGACAATAGGGCGTAGGGTTACAA
>JAVTVY010006078.1:0-37323 GCA_036873755.1 Hanleya hanleyi
ACTCAATATTATTTCACTCATATTGTGACAGCATGTTTGGTAGGTGGAGGATTTCGGAATAACCGGAGAAAACCACCGTCCGTCGACATGTACAGATTACAAGGACGATTACGATGGCTAGATACACGTTGAAATAATTGTTTGTTTACTGCGGTAAAACAGGTAGGATAGATCGCGATGCAACAGGGTGAGTCTAAGTTTGGTCACGAAGGCCGCAGGCCCAAGTGATCAAACGTGAATACGCATCCTATTGCATCGCGATCTATCCTACTTGTTTTACCGCAGTAAACAAGCAGTTATTTCCATTCTACTGTACTGCTATCGGCAGAATTAAGAAGATTTTTCGTGCAAAGTAAGATATTCTCATACACAAAAGATGTGTTGGCCCATCAAATAGTCGAAGCAGACAACACCTGCAGGTCGCGTGAGCGAAATCGACACGAAGAGACGAGTCCACACTACGGCACCTAGGTGCATGTTAAAACGCGTTTAATGTTCAAAATGACGAAAAAATAGCATTGTTAATAATTACTAATAAATTTCAATATTCAATCTTAGCGGGAACCTTTCTAAATAGACTATTGTTGTCCTGGTAACGTACTTTATCAACAATGGTCCTATCGCAGTACACAGATTAGCCTGTTCCGCTTCTCTGGTCGAGTGCAACTGAGCACGTGCAGAAAAGCTATCCGCACCGAACCGGTCATTAAGTGACGCCTATTGGAATTAGATGGCACCTGGCATTCCTTCTTCATACGTAATAATGTTATTTGGTGAAACACATGGGGTGTGGGAAGAATTAGCCATCCACAGCGCTCTATCTAACGCATCATACAACATGTACATTATCCATTAATTTAATAAACTAATTAATAAACTATCTCTGAATGTCAACTGAATCTTAAGCATACTATATTCAGTCACAGCGTATGTTACTCACATCATGTTCTTCTCTGACTTTACAGGGTCTTGGTATATATATTCATCAGTTTGGAAAAGACAGATCGGATTAGGTCTTTCTAATGAATGTGGGCTTCAATAAATAAACCTGTGTGTCTGTGTATTACATTAATATAAATAATGCTACCAATGAGCCTGTGTGATGGAAAAGAATGTCCTGGTGATTAGTGTCCCTTTTCATATCCTTTTTTATATTGCAACCAAGTAGGGACACTTTTCCCCAATGTGGAGAAAAGCGATTTAGCTGAGTGTAGAAGATAGGAGCCGGACATCCTTAGCCAGCGAACAACCTTAGCTTCCTCATCGTGGCAGGTGCCTATAAAGTCTCATCAACAGAAGTGCAGTTGACCCTACAAAACGGTCACATCTGGCCTGTCATTGAAGAACACCAGTTCCCCTCACAGTTATGCATATTATGTGATATTATCACGATCGAATGCACCTGGTATTTGAAATATGATACTAACATCTATTCACATCTCTGAAAACAACGTTGGCGAGTTTATATTCAAGGTTTTGCATCAATTAATTTATATAAAAAAGAAAAGTTTTGCTACTTTCCTGGTGTATTTCCTTTGGAAACTTTCTACCAATAATTAATCGGTAACACGAAAAGATGCGTCAAATAATAATAAAAAATCGTACTCTTAAAATTTCCTTAATTTAAAAATCTCACAACTCAACAAAAAAACACGATTTTGTGAATAACTTCTGTAAAACAAGTTCATTGCTGATGAAATTCTTAAACGCGTAATTCGGTCGGTAGTTGCAGGGATTCCATGTGAGAAAATGGAAATAAAAATAGAACTTTCGCCAGAATTCACGCCTAATCACTTTTTAGATAAAAGCGAAATTTCAGTAAATATTTTGCATATTATAAAATTCTAACTATCCCGGGATTTGAAGAGACATCATACAGATATTTTTCATCAAAACGATTCAGTTCACTACCAGAATTATGAATTATTCATAAAAAAAACGCTGCAGTTTCCCTCAGGCTGAGCTACACCGGAGTGAGGTGGCCTTGACACTTAGAATATAACCTGCCCTTCTTTGATAATGAGCAGATACACGGGGCGTAAACGACCGTCATACATGCTCGCTGTGATATTGGATTTTATTAAGAATAGGCTTGTTATCTTGGTTTGTTCATCATCCCCAGTCATGGTTCATCTGCCACTTTGAAAATTAACTTTCCTAACATGAAGTTGGTGAGTGGCAAACAAGAAAAAATATATTAGTTTGATACCGGCTGAACGCTTGGCTGACTCCCGGACACATCTTTGTATATAAATAGCGTATATGTATGACGAAAATCAGTTTGCTCACTTGTTCAATACCGGTACCATATATACATTGACATAGAGAAAGGATGAGGCGACTTGCGTTCCTCGTTGTGATGCTGCTGATAATGACGATTGTCGAATACTCATCCGTTCATGGAGTTTGTCCACGGACCGGTCAGCAAGGTGAACAAATGGCCCTGAACTGTATGCGTCCCTGGTCCAAAGTGATGGATTTATCTAAGGGCGCTATGTCTTCAGACGAACTTCTAACATTCTGCCATGGTTCAGCGTCGGCTGCGGTGGACTGTTTGCAGAAAATATTTGATGACTGCGCACAAGAAAATCCAACTGTTAGGCGTTTGATTTCCAAAGCAATAGACCTGCAAGCCTATCGAAATGCATTAAAGTACATTTGCGATCATGTGAAGGTGGTGAAAGCTACAAAAAGATGTGTCAGCATACAGGCAGCCTCTGTAAAACCGTGTATACTGACAGCTTATAGGGATTTCAAGAACGAACTACAGTTGCTACAGGCCCAGGCTTACTCCAAGGGAATAAAATGGCAAGAAGATGCCATCATCGAGGCACTTTGCTCTTATAACGACGGTATCAGCGACTGTGTTCAGCCGATAAGGAGTGAATGTGGTGACGATATTGGGGATGTTTACCGGTTCATTATTCTAGCCTCTAGATCACCTGGGTGTACCAATTCCAGTCCTCGAGAACGAGCTGATCATGGCTCAAGTTTCAAAGAGAGACGAAGCGCTCTCAACTTCAACTCTCAAGGCTTATCAGTGCATGGCGACAGTGGACTGTTGGCAACAGTTGGTATTTTCCCGGTGGGCATGATGAAGGCACGTATCGGTAATTAGATTTGAACGGTTTGTTTTTGTACTGGAGAGTAGCGATTCATGGTAATAAACAAGCCACACAAAGACAAACAATATATATACTCCATATATATATATGAATACATCGTTACTTTGTGATGTATGAATTGGACGGTGAGGTACGTCATCCAAACCAGCCTGTACAACTTCTGTTCGTATGCGATTAACTTTACAGAGTCGTATATTTATCTTTCCATGAATATATTGCTGCTCATTTAATAATACACCAAAATAATATTTGTACTACTATATATTGAGCTTATAAATTTAATCTTTCGTATAATTCTCTTGGTCGTTATTTCTGTATTTTACCAAACTACTATGCTAGCTATCGCCTATAAGTTACGGGCTGGTCAATGACCGGCGAGATGGTTTTTAAAAAACGTCTGTTCCGATGGTGCGGGCATCCGCGTGAATATGGGCGTGTTGTACATCATTTTTCTATCTATGTTCGAATATATATTATTATTCAAGCTGAAATTTTCCATCAGAAATCTGCTACTCGATGTTCATTTCAAAAGGACAGCAACAGCAAATATTAAGAGAGACTCCTGATGGTCTAAACCGAAAGTTAGAGCGCTATTATGGGCACGCTGAAAATAAATCGATTTCCAGGCAAAACTACTGGAAAATGTCATCTAAATGTACAGTTGATAAAATACTTAAAGGATACTTGTTTCATTGAACGAAATTTATATTGTTTTAAGGAACGATCACAGGAGACCGCTACAGTTTTGTCGACAGCCTCAGCAGCACAAACGAGGGTAGGAGGGGCCCATAGGGAGCAACGCTAATTTTTTCGATTTGCAGTCGCGTGATGCCAACAAACAAAATCAGCTACAGCAAAATGAAGCAAACAGCTTGTGCGATATTAAGCAGATGTAAATTTTGTTATTTTTCACTGATTTTTTTTAGAAAATTTCACAGCCTCTTAAAGAGAATGCCTCTCATAGTTCAGTCCCTTCAATTGACAATGCAATACGCCACGACATAGGAATCTATTTCTATTCACTCTGCATTCGCTTAAAATTTGACCGTGGGTCAAAAAGACTCGAAATGTTTGCTTCAAAATGGAATTTGACACGATTTCTTTGGGTCTGTCACGTCTATACCCCAAAATATCTGATCAATTTGATCCGCTTTTAACTTCTACCTAATTCCAAACGGAAAACTGGGTCTCTTTTAGTTTCGTTGAAGCAAATGAAATGGAAGTAAAGTTGTTGATACTGCAATAGACGAAGAACGAAACGGTTCGTGTTAAATTTGTGCTGACAATGAAGGAAAATTATTCATTAATAAATATATGTCAGTTAAATGTTGTGGAACGGCCTAATATATTTTAAAAATAAATTTTACTGGGATGAGGTATCGCGACCGCTTGGTCGCTCTCATTTTGTATGGGAGATAACCCTGACTCTAACAAGACAATCTCTCAGAAATCATAGGAAGGATCCTAGGATCATAGGAACCTCGGACTACAATGTGTGAGGATTGTGCACACTCTTCAGACTCTGCAGTCCATTGGGACGGAAGGACTCTGTAATCAACGGAAACGCACGCTTGAGGGTTGAGGGCGCGTAGAGAATGACCCCATCCATGGGTTTACCAGCCACGACGAAGAAACGCGTCTGGACGGGAACAGTGACCACATATTTGTTTTCTGGCCCGACACCGGGGAGCGCTGATATGGATAAAGAAACGAATAGGGGAATGGTTTTCACGGACATTAAGACGAACAGTTGAGCCTGCATATTTGGTGTACTGTACTCACTCGTAAAGGTTTACAATATAGCGTCATCAGTTTTCCAATCCGATACCAGGGGTTTCTGTCATGAATCACAAAATGAATGAAATTGTCTGCCATTATATAGAAGAGTTGAGTCATAAACTATACTCGCTGGGGGCTACAAATTGACGTCTTTAGTTTTCCGAACCGACAACAGGGGGCGCTGTTCTGCATAAGGGAATGGATAAGGATATAACCTGTACGGTCATTCAATCGAAGTGTTGAACGTCTATATTTGGCACATGCAGTTTATACTTGTAGAGAGAAAAAACCTCCATATTTCGCCATAAGTCAAACCACGTGACTGCCGGACGCGAAAACGATACTTAACATGGGGTTTTCCTGCCTTATATGCCTGAACTGATATTAGAATGAAGTGAAATCCTCTTAGGCGATTCGCACTGCTGGTTAACTGCGCATGCGTAACCGGAAGTTGAACTCTCTACCGTGTACAACATTGGTTAGAGACATCGGAATTCACCAATCGAGACCCATGGACGCAGTCACATGCAAGACGATATTGTGATTCAACTGCGCATGAGCAACCGAAAAGGCCGTGCTAGACCTTGCTTTTAATTCCCGACAGATTCAATCGTTTTCTTTTTTTTGTATGATGATATGCCTATGCTTTGAAATTAAGCAGATACACAGGGTTGATGACCTAGACTAGAACTTTGTGTTGTTTCTTTTGAAGTATATCCTCTCAATAAGCCTCGTAAATTTGAGTACTTCGGTTCAATAGCAAGAGTCGGATCTAGCATTCAATATCCAAACGTAGTCCGTGAAAGAATTTCCGCGTCTATACTCAGAAGATCCACTTCGAATGACAGTTAGCACCAATTCCAAATATGTATGAAATAAAAATGATGAAAACACAAGCTGGCTTCTCACAGGAGAGAAACTGGCAGCAGTTTTAAATGATGTCCGCAAGACATGATGATATTCTCTTCATAAAATTCTAATCACTGGCCATTATTCGTTATCCAAATGAATTTCTGGTCGTTTTTCAGAGTATGTATCTCAGACACGCTTGTATTGTATCTGTTCATTTGAACACCATGGAGATGTGAAACGTGATATCCAAGCGACCCGTAACTCGGGGTTAATCAGAATTAGACACGGCTTAAAATACGTAGCGCCATAGATCTTGCACGATATTATCGTGTTTTGCCGTCAGTGGACCATATTTATCACAAAATTTAAGAAACTTTGAATTGAGGCATTTGATGGTTTAGCCTTGTATATTAACATAGGTGTACGTGTACCATTAAAATCAATTTGAAAACTGGCCCATCGCCAGATTAATTACGAGACACTGCTGTAATATAATTGAACCTATTTTATGTGAGGAGAGTAAGCCAAGGTCAATCATCGTTAATAATTATGTTAGTTCCGTTTACTAACACATCTTTTTTTCTAATTTTCCTGTAGAGTTTGACCTCAATATATAGTATTCAAAGTTTCAACCCCTATCCCAAGGGGCAAGGCAAATAAATTGAGTAAGGAGACTTTCGCCTCCTCGCGCCTCAACATCCATCACTTTACAGACCAAATTGTATAGATTTACAATTATTTTGAACACCCTCTTCCGTATTAAAACGTGTATCCTGTCTACATATCCCAACATATTATTATTGACGAAACGGGGTTTAATACGCTTCGAGGAAGACATTTAGCCAAACTCAGACGGAATACATGAAATCACACCTTTTGTAGGATGGAATTACAGCCATTTTAAATTTATCCAACATGATCGGCTGCCATATTGGATCAAATTGGCTCAAAAGCCCGTATAAAATGGGCGATGTGGACACCTAACAATAGCTAACAAGAATGTTTATTTCCACAAACAAGGCGTAAAATGAAGAAAGGGGTCAAAATGCCACAGGCTAAGGTTACAGCACCCGGGAATGAATCTAGCATTGTTAGATCCTGTTAGATTGTTGTATCCTAAGTTAAATTCCCCCAATAGCCATGAAAGTTCAGAAGATCCAAACTAGCACATCATTACGGGTAAACCGATTAAAGGCCACAGATCTAGAATTATCTCTGAATTATTGCCTTGTCTCGATAATATCTCAGATAATAAGTCCGCGTGCACATATATGTGTCTCATGTGGATCCCAAGAAGTCTCGGGGCAAAAGACTAAATGCCGTTGTACTCAAGAAATACCCTTTTAACAAAGTGTCATGATTTATCATGGGATGAACCACGGTAAATCCATGGTACACAGTTACCATGATAATTCCTACATGATAAATCCATACTAACCATTCACCATGACCACTTGTACTATGGACTATTATGATGCATAATTGTTTGCTATGGCAATACTATTGTACTACATTACGAAGTTGCTTGTTTTTTGGTAATCTATGCCAATGTTGTACTCATTTATCGACGGATTGGGTTCCTATAGAATGAAGTTACAAATTCCACAGGAACCTATATATTATCTATCATACAGGGTATTAAACGATAAAAATTCCAGACATCTGTTTCTAGTTGTCTGGATAATACATGTACAATGGCATTAGTCCACGTGCTTAGACATGTTTCTCGTGTGGATCCCGTGAAGTTCGTAGACAAACGAGTAAAGGCCAATGTACAAACTATTCTGTTGACGTACAAGTATTTTAAATATATGAAAGAGTTTTTTTTAATATCTGAAACAGTTATCTCACCTGAATAGCAATCTTTTCATGAAAATCCATCCATCTTAATGTGAAATTTCCTCGTAAATAGATTTTGGAATTACATGGTCAAAGTTCAAGGTCACAGGTTTACAAACTGGAATCTAGCATTATCTGCACCGTAGTTTGAGTTTTACACATTCACCTTTGTATAAGAATATATTGATTGGCAGCCTTGTTTGTTTACAAATGCAAATATACGATATTCATTCACCAATTACGAAAATCTAAGGCGGAAAAACTACCCAATCAGGTATGTAGATGAAGAACTTTAACAGTATGTTTTGGGAGAGCGTTCTTCGAAAAAATGACCTTTTGGAAGGGCTGCAGACAACGAAACACGGGGAAAATCTTCGGCCACCGTGACCCGACGGATCCAATTACCGTACATTTTGAATAGGTATAAAATAGCGTGAAAACATATTATCCATCGCGAGCATTCTCTTCCGTTTTGGCCTTTTACGTATATATTCACCGATGTCGAGTAAAGAACCTCTCTTATAATACTCACAACTTATTTAAAATATTTATATATTTGACGGATATATTTTGATCGTCATGAGAACATAGAAATAATTTTTACATTTTTAGAAAATCGCGGTAACTGAATATTGGTCTCTCGTCTATCAGAGGTTGAAAATAATTAAACAAATTATTATTGTACAAATTCAGAAAACCTAACTGAGCAGTCTGTCGCTACGTCACGTAGTTTCGACAGTATGTGTCCCTCACCAGCAACCCATTCAGCCAGGGGTCCGTTCGGGTGGCAGATACGCGCCCTGGGGATGCAATGCAAGCTGCCCGGATTTCTTTTCTCATTTATAATTATTACGCGTGGATGATGGTAGCTGTCTGAAGCACAGTTATGCGAAGCTCGAGGCTGTAACATTAATATTGAAGAAGTGGGCCCATTAAAGTGGAATGTTGTTTTGGCAAAGACTTGTAAACAAGTAAAAGAAGCTGTATTACAGAGGCTGCTCAACGGCTGTACACGAGAATGTAAACAGAAATCCTTCTGGGTTTCAAATGACGTCACATTGGCCTAATGTTATCGATATTGGTCTTGGTCGATATTCTCATAGACAAACCATGCCATCCACGAAGAGATATTTACTTTTTACCTCGGGAATATAATGCGAAAAAATCAAAGGAAAGCATTAAAACGACGCGCAATTTGCAGGACCATCAGAGGCGGCGGTTTTCATATAATCATCCCCATTTACACAAAAGAGTAGTCCCAAGTCAATTTCGCCCCGAAACATTCATATTCTACAATAGCTGTTGCCGTGGTACCCAACCCAATTCAATTGAAATTAAAGAAAGTTTTTCGAAAAACAGATGAAATATATATGATCCCCATTGTGCGTATGCATTCGTACAGACCCTTGCAAAAACAAACTTCCTCGTTTGGGCCGTTCTTTTCTATCTGCGGTCACACAGTTCATCATTTCCCAACAGATGACTAGAATGGGCTATAATCGCTGTGAAATATTTGTATCTAATACCGCCGGTACCAGGGGTCGTGTGGTCATGTCATTCAGAATGTCCACATGAACAGCTACAATAAACTAGAAGCCACGGCCACACTTGATCCCATCGGCCTAGTGTGAACTTGCCGTTCCTTTCACATGAGCAATATAAATCTCCGGTATAGACAGATGAAGGGCATTCAATAAGGGGAAACATAAGTAGTTGGGGGGAAAACAGTCATGTTTATGTGGATATTTTTCATTATGTTGCCATGGAAACCACAAAAACCAACTAAGTGTGCCCAATTTCAATAGGCTTGTGCTTTACCACCCAACAATGCAGTATACCAAATTTGAAGACTCTAGCTGGAACGGTTCACCTTTTAGAGCGGTCACGTCGTTCATCCAGCCAGCCATCCAGCCGGACAGCGTGACGGCATGATCCCATCCGGCATATATGCCGATGGGATAAAAAAAGCGGCTACTATACAAATCATCACTTCGACCCCTTTGGTCTAGCTGTACTATCCATTTGCTCCAGTGTCTTCAATTTGTGTGTAATCAGGGATCACATAAATAGGAAAATATTTAGCATTGCTCAAAGCCCAATCGTTCTAACTGGATTTTATATATAAAATAAAATATGCTGTGCCCACATGTAAGAGAAGAAAGGTTTGCTTTTCATTAACACGGTCATGTTGTGGTGGTCACAGTTGGCTAAGGGAAAAATATAAAAGCCTATATGTCCCCCATACTCAGTTTACGAATAATAACGCGACATGTAAATGTTATGGCATCGTGAATATCAGCAGTCTTTGTTCACATAAATCGGTGAATGACAAACGTTGAAAACATATTATTATTTTTATTATTATACAGTTATGCGCTTGTAGAATTCAAACACACATCTTTACAGTTTTCTCTGTTGAGTAGACAAAGAAAGAACATGGAACGTGTCATCTTCCCCTTAGCGATGCTGTTGATTATGGCGATTGTCGAATACGCCCCCATGCATGGAGTTTGTTCACTGACCCAACAACAAGAAGGTCCAATTATCCGAAACTGTATCAATCCGTTGTTCAGCGCATTTAGTTTAGTTGGTGCTCCAGAAGACCTTGAAATCAACTGCAATGCCTCAGTTTCTGCTGCGGTGGACTGTTCCCAGAAAGTATTTGACGATTGTACACAAGAAAATGCAACGTCTACTGGAACTATGCTACTGATTTTCTACATTGACCTGCAAGCCTATAGCAATTCTTTAAAGTACGTTTGTGAGCATGCGGACGTGGTGAATTACAAACGTCTGGACAGTCATTCATAATTCAGCCGTCGTCCATTAGAGAATATCCGCGTCCATAATCCAAAGACCTATTCCATATTCCATATAACAGTATAAGCACCAAATTCAAAAAGACAATCATAGTGTACATAAACATAGGCTTGTTTGTCATGTGCATGTGCAACAGTGTAACATGTGCATCAGTTTTCAATGATGCCGGCAAGACATCATGATGTTCCAAAAATATCAAATCCGTATCGCTGAACAGTATTCTTAATTCATAATATTCGTTGCAAACTCGTCATCTAAAGAATGATGTATCTCAATCACGCTTTGATCGTGACTGTTCATATGAGTACCATGTGGACCTTGAAGTACATGGGTTCATACGGCCCTAGCCCCGGGTTAAGCGGAATTAGACACAAGTTACGAAACGTAACGCCATAGATCTTGCACGCTACGCTCGTATTTTGCTGTCAGCATGCGATATGCATCGCCAAATTTGAGAAACTTTGAGTGGAGGCGCTTGGTGGTCCCTGTTTTATAAGTTTCTGCAACATCGTTTTGTGACGTTGATTAAAATCGTCACATCTAACACAGGATCTAGCAAATGCTACTAGGCGTGATATGTACACGCCATATGCAGGTCCCACTGGAATATTACTGTCCAGAAAGGGATAGTTTACGATGTCGAAATTGTAATCATCTCTTTTATCATACAATCTATACGGTATGTGACCTTTACCATCAAGTTCTTCCGTAAGACATTTTGAGTTTTTCTATATCGACATACATTCAACGTCAGAGTTTTTAGAAATAGTGGCGCAATACCTTTCCCAAAATGTTTTTGCCTTCTGAAGGGCCCTCGTCAACAGGGTTGAAAGAAGCTTGGTGGTGCAGTTTCTAGAACCAGCTATGAATCTAGCTTTGTATGGTGATTTATGCATTTAGGGGATCCATTATACTTTTGGTATATCATTATGTTTGGTTGGAATACAAATACCTCTTTCCTTGAGAAACGTTTTGTGATTGTTAAATAAATCTTCCAGAGTAAATGCAGTTTGAGAGTAAGTAGACGTATTTGATGACGATATGTTTACACTCAATTCTTCAACCAGCACCTGGTAATAGTAATATTTACATATGAATATTATATTATTTGGAGCTTTGTCTGCTGGGACTAGACGAATTTACTCTGGAGATTTGCTAGAACTTCTTGCGAATTGGGGCTTCTCAGTTCTTGTTCTGCTTGGGAAAGGGTACTTCTGTCAATATGGCGGATTGTTTCAACGACCTTGCTCTTGGTGAGGTCCAGCCAATCATCGAGTACTGTAGGTTCAACTTTTTCTCGCTTAGACCAGTCAATAACGTACTGTTCCAAAGCAGACAGGACTATCTTCTGGTCGGCCTTCAGATTTATATTTCTCGGCTCTCTATATTTAGGTACCTTCATCAGGAGTAATCTGAGGTCCTTATCACTCACCACATCAAGATCACCAGTCACAACATGTTTGCATGGTGCATAGATAAAGTTCGACGATTCACAATCACCACTATAGCCCCGACGTGTATAAGTTCCAGTCAAACTCCTTGACACTATTAGAGTAATTGAATATTTTGAAGGCTATAGATTTAGTATACTTATATGAAATGCAAGGAGGTTCTGTGAACTTAAAATAGTTTGGTACAGTGTCGCGTACCTCTGGATCATTCAGGATTCGAGGTAAATTAATAATGTCCAGTCCTTTATCTAAGTAGTTGAGTTTCAAGAAAAGCCGATCTTGGGATGTTTCGATTATGTTCACTCGACAACCGATAATGCGCTATATCTTGACATACTTTAGTGATTTTGGGTGGTATTATATTTCCTGAAGACGCAGATTGTTGTATATCTCTGGCTATATGATTTAAAGCTCTCAGAGGTAACGCATACAGAACTGTACGTAAGCTATGTGTACTATTGGGTGTGTTAGTTAAACCCACTAAGTAATTTAAAGTGATATGATCGTGAATCATCGCACTATTAAACTTTCTCCAACCATGGCTGCGATGTATCCGTTGATGGGGTTTAAATAGCTGGGTAATATTGGATATATTTGAACGGCGGTTTGTAACATTGCCGAACCCACTGACATTATCATTTAAACCATACGGAAACACTGACCCAAGCTATAGCATCCGGAATAGTTCCCGCTCTCGGATTTTTCTCTCAAATCCAAAGGGGGAATCCTTGGTAGACGGATAGACGACGTCTATGATCTGGATACTAAAGCTGTCCCAGCCATGGTCGGGTCAAGAAAAATGCTTAACTATAAGCAATTGCTTTTACCTAACGGATTTTCTGTGACCATTCACCCTAAGATGGAGTCTTAGGGTGAATAGGGTCTTATACTACAACAATAAGTGTCCATCGACTGGTACTGGTACTCAAAGTGCAATTTCGTTTGGAGATTTTTAATGCTCAAGACAACAGAAAACTACGGACGTTTCAAGTACAGAGTCAATTGAAGGGAATTCAATAGCTGATAGACGCCACAATCAAAACAATCTGTTATTTAAGCGACGGAAACATTGGTTGCCTTCAACCGATAAAGCGTGAATGCGGTGACGATATTGCGGATGTTCACAGGTCCATTGCTCTAGCATCTAGAGCACCTGGTTGTACCAAGAACATCCCCTCCTGAACGGACTAAGCATGACTAGGAGATGATGCTCTCAACCTGTAATCTCATGGCGTGGCAGTGCAGGGCGGCATTAAACTCTTGACAACAGTTGGTATTTCCCTAATTGTTTATTAACAAAACCTAAAAGAACGTTGCGCTTACTGAAGTTAAATAAATGTTCTGTTGTTCCCTTTTTCGTAAATTAGCCTAGATATCCAGGTACACACCGGGGCTCGTTACCGTTGTTAATTGGTTGATTAGGTTGATTACAGGGGGGAGGGGGGGGTCGAGGTAGGAAATAAATGGGGCATCCCTACCTCGCCCCCCCCCCCCCACCGTAATCAACCAAATTAACCAATTAACAACGGTAAAGAGCCCCTGTGAGTCAATCATTCAAATCCATCTCAGTCTCTTCTCACAGTCAGGGTACACTACGATACCTTTTCCAGATATTCCAGGAACTGTCGGACATATTGATTATCTGTCAGATTTGAAAACCAGCATATTCTTTATTTCCAGTTCTGTCGCTGGCAGAACCCTCGAGAACTGAGCAGCCATGTTTGTTTACATCATAACATTGCAAACTGCAGTCACCTACGTCTGACCGCTGTGGACCAATGGCTTGCCTAGAATCTTCTGTGTGTAGAAATAAGACAGGTTGTCCCCCATGAAAAGTTTTCCGGGAGCAAATATATCATGCATTACAACATATACAAGAGTAATATGTATCGAGTGGACAATTGTTACCGGTTATCGGTTACCTCCATGGGACATCCATTTTCAGTCAGGACAACCACTGCCAGGTACAGGTTGGCATTCGGACAACCTGTAATGCGGGACAACCTTTATTGCTATACCTGGTGTCACACTCTACCAGTGTGGTTTTCGGGTGTGAAAAGGAATATGAACCAAACGTCGTGATTTGACTTAAGTAGTGTTGAAAGCGACGTTTAATCATATTCACTCACTCACTCACTCTAATCTCGTTGATCGGACCTCGATCACAACCTTTGATGCACAGAGATGAAACCCTCCACACTACATTTTGACGATTACTCCATTCTGAAATGCAAACATCCGCTGTTATCGGCGACGTCGACACAGTGACATCGTAGATAGATCAGGAATGATTAATCCATTTTGTACAGCATTTGAATCTTCTTATTTTTCGGAATACTTGTAGATATTAATTTCTTGAACTTTTGGGGCAGAATGTAAAGTAAAACACCAGTATCCACGATGCCCCCATATACTCGTATTCCCGATCTTTCAAAGAATTCAACTTTCTGTGCTGGTGTGATTGGATAATGATTAGTGTCCCTTTTCATATCCTTTTCTATTGCAACCAAGGACGGACATTTGTTCCCAGTGTGGAGAGAAGTGTCCTAGCTGGGTTAGAAGATAGGGCCTGACACTCTTAGCCAATGGACATTCTTAGCCTCCACACCGGTAATAATTCCCAGTATCATAGAATTCTGACACAAGCCATTGTTATTGATGTTTTTTTCGATAGCCACAGATTCCGTCTTGAAAAAGCGAAGAAATGGGAATCACAAACGTTTGCGATTTCCATAACCTGATACTGCGTTGATAATATTATACAGATAGCTCAGCTCCATAAAAGTAGAGAAAATAGGGAAATCCGGTATGCCCCGCCTCCCTCTTCCGTCAATAATCTGAATACAATTGGGCACAGGCATGGATCTATGCAAATATCCCATTACTGTTGGCTTTTATCTTGTCACATTCGACCACATACGTGTTAATTTGGAACAGTTTGACAAGTTGAATTTTTGAACATAAAGGTAGATAATTCAGCCGTCCGATGATATTGTACCGTTTTGAGAGAGCAAAAAAGGGTAAAAGTTGTTCAGTTTTGTGTTAGAATTCTACGCTGTTCATCGCGTCATTATGTCAGCTTATGTATGCTATATGCCCATCATCATGGGGCACCCTTTGTCTCGGATTAATACAGAAATGAAAGGGAATTGCAGACAATTGACCATACAGTTGGATTTTTAGATGAAACTGAACATTGATTTATAATTTAAATTTGGTTTATACAACGTTTATTACAAAAAGTAATTGGAGCACAGTGAGCGCAGTTCATTAGTGTGTCTCCCAAAATAAATTGCTTTGTCAGAAAAACGTTGCGGTTGCAAATACATATATAACAATTGTTCTTTACAGAAAACATTGTAATACGGTAGGTATATATACTTGATGAGCAGCTTGCCGGTTATAGTGCTGCAATTCGGTATTACAATAGCTTGATAGAACGAAGTGCAAAAGTAAAAGGCATACTAGCAGGGTGTCGTCAGCTATGATCAGTGTCCGTGCGAGTTAGCCACCAGATGATATGAATTGAACAAGTTGGAGCCCGCGGCCTAGATTAGTCCATTTTTTTGTTTCCTCAATAAAAGCGCCAACGTGAATTTGTATATTAATATTTTCCTGCTCGGTTTTATTGCTGTCGCCCGTAAGAAGATTGTGACATGGGACTGAATGAACATTACTGTAGATGGTAGACAAGTTTGCAAACATTTTTTGACGCGGAACAGTGAATAAGGGGCAATCAAGCAAAAAATGTTTGGCTGTCTCATCGCGGAAGCCATATGCACATGAAGTGGTATCCGACATGTGATTATTAAACAGGTGACGCTTTAAGTTGCTACAACCATTACGGATGCGGCAAAGTTGTATGTTTTGTTTTCTAGGACCAACATAGTTCCAAGGGGGTGGAGTAGGCTTTTGATGCATTTGGAGTAAGTGCCGTTTGAATTAAGGAAGGCTCGACATATTGCGTACAAAAGAAGGTAAACTATTCCAATCTCGAACAGTAGCTGGAAAGAAAGAATTTCGAAGAAGCTCTGTACGGCATCTGAATGGTGTGAAGTGACCTGTGTTACGAATATTGTATGGATTTCTGTCCGCTGTAGAGGGCGGAAGTCGTCGAATTAGGGTTGGAGGGACAAGCTCATGAACTATTTTAAATAGCATCAGGAGTCGATGCGTTCCTCTTCTGACAAGTGACTGTTCGAAGCCAGACTCAGAATATAAAGTCCGAGACGAGGAACTGCGTGTGAGGCCCGTAATAATTCTTAGGCATTCTTTTTGAATATTTTCTAACTTATTTACATGCATATTGTCTATATTGTCTCAGATGATGTCAGCATATTCCATGCAGGGTCTGATAAAACTTTTGTACATGATTTCAAGACTTTTTCTATCTAGTACGTACTTCAGACCTCGCATGAGTGACAACTTACGTTGAGTTGTAATAATCAGGTTTTCAACATGGTTATGCCAGCTCGCCCTGCTATTGAAAGTCAGCCCAAGATGTTTGTGGTTGAGCGAAGAGACTACAGGATTGTTAACAAAATTAATATCAACAATGGTTGGTTCGACTTTCCTTGAAATTAAAAGGGAGATAGTTTTGGAAGCATTGAATTGGACTAGCCACGTGTTGGACCAATTGCTTATTAAGTTTAAATCATGGTTAAGTTGGTCAGAAATAATGTACAAACATGTATCATCGGCAAATAAACGTATGTTGTTGATAATACCACGTGGAAGGTCATTAATAAAGAGCAGGAAAAGAAGGGGTCCAAGTACAGATCCCTGGGGAACTCCAGCGTGTATACGAAATGATTTGGATTCTCTACCGTTTAGCACTACTCTCTGAAATCGATATGACAAATAGCTCTCCAACCACCGTAGAATACTACCAGAAATTCCAAACTGTTTAAGTTTTTGGATCAACCCTCTATGCCAAACTCGATCAAAAGCTTTGGAAATATCAAAAAAAATAAACTGAATTTCTTTATGTTGGTCTATGGCTGTGACTATGTCGTCATATATTTCAAGCAGTTGTGTAACGGTCGATTGCGAAGGAAGAAACCCAGATTGGTGCTGGGAAATGTCATGTTTAACATAGTTATATATACAATGAGCCACTAGTCGCTTCATAACTTTACTAAGACAGCTTAGAAGTGAAATTGGGCGGTAATTTGAACAGAGTGAACTATCGCCTTTCTTAAAAATCGGTGTGACGTTTGCAGATTTCCAGCAAACAGGGAAAAGACCAGAAGCTAATGACATATTAAAGAAGCGCGCAAGTACCGGAGCCAAAATTGTTTTGCCTTCACGAAGACATCTGGGGCTAATCTGATCTGGACCAATAGCTTTTGTGACATCAAGATTAGAAAGGATTTCAAATACATCGTTAGCCGAGATTTCGAGGTTAGTGTGTGTATTTTCAGTGTAACGTATCAGAGGTGGCAGTTGGAGTTCGAATCGTTTAAAAAGGTGATATCAGTAAAGAATTCGTTCAATAAATCTGCCTTGTCCTTGCTGTCATAGGCGAAAGTACCATCTTCACGTTTCAGTGGAGGAATTTCGTTAAAGGTCGAATTATTATCTTTCGATAAAGATTTCCCCAGTTTCCACCAATATTTTGAACCTATTTGACCAGCTACAATTTTCTCAGCTACCTTGTGCTTGAAGTCGTTCTTAGCGGATCGAACTAGTTCGTTAAATGCCGCAATATCGGAAGCAGTTTTCATTGTTCGGCACTTTTTATACAGTTTGCCTCTAATTCTTATTTCATGTTTCAACTTATTCGTAATTCACGGTTTGTCGTCAGGTCTGACAGTCACGATTTTGTGGGGAATACTTTTAATGGATGCATCTTTAATATTTTTAGAAATTTTCTCACATAGGTCGTCAATTGTTAGTGTGCCAAGATTTTAAATTTCCACAGATACGTAAAATCACCCTGCTTCATCTACATGCAGATGCAAAAAATATGAGGTACCTGGTACGTTCTTCTTATAATGTGCAATACCTAACTGTTCACCATCTATTCCCATCTGATTTCTATTAGAGAAAGGTGGTTGTCATGGTAACAAATTTAGTCTTATTCAAAACCATTTTTTGGGGGCATTTTTCGTAATCAATGCACATATAGATTTAATTAACCTAAGATTAGATTCTTCGAGTGATTTTTTATTTTTCCCTATTAGAAATGTATTAGGAGCGGTGGCTGAGGTGTCCGTCTCTAGCTAGCTTAACCCTTTCTGACCTGAGCGATTTGAGGTGTACCGCCTCTATATATTTTCGTTATCGCTAAGGCAAGAGGGCTGAAACTTACCACACTAGATCTTTGGGTCAAGCTCTACAAGAAAATGTAAAACAAATCCAAGATGACCGCCATAATGACGTCACTGTGACGTCATTTTCAAAAAAAGCATTTTTGGACGATTTTTCAGTCAGAATTTTCGAATTTTTATTTTTGTTTTTTCTTCGCAAAAACTGCGTGATAAATTAGTGACTAATAATCTGATATGAAATAAAATAGCTTTTACCTACTTTTCCAAAAAGAAAAGCAAAGATTTTGAAGAAATATGACGAAAACATCACTTTCCTGGTACCCCACATGGGCGCCATTTGGGATTTACCCATGATCCTCTGCCTGGGGAGTCCTGCAAATAGGCCCGAAATGACCCCAATATAATAATCTAAAAAGTTTCGGCTCTCAATTTTTTGCCGTTCCGGAGATAGGAGCAAAAAATAAACATGGGGGGTGGGGTGTGAAACGTGCCCCCCACATAATATAATTCTTCCATGGATCTGTTTGCAAATGAAGGACTGAACACGACTTTCAGTTAAAAGAAGAGGCCCACATTACGTTATACATTTTTCTATTGTACAACTATGTGTCTCGCATTGAGGGTATATTACACGCACCACTTGTTTTACACAATGGACAGGTTACAACAGCAAATGTTTTTAATTATTTTACTTAATTTCTGCTCTACATTTTTCTGTACATAGCGTGGCTGCAGAATATAATATAAATGATAAGCCGAAGAAATAGTTCAAATATAATATGGATTCGTCTGTTGAAATATGCGTGAATAACAAGTGACAGATCCGACATTCAATACTGACCTGTCGTCCATAAAAGAATGTTTATCTATATTGTGATTGGGTCATCCTTGTTTAGCTCTCTCCCCCTCTTTTCATGCAGACACAGACACACAGATGCGAATATGTGAGATCGAGCTACTCAATGCACTGGGCATTAGCACTGATCAATGGAAAAAGTGAAACTATACTAAGTTAGTGACTATAATAACTTAAGAGGATTGGAAACCTAAAAAATATATTGCGTCAAATCATTATAATCGTCAATCAAGTTCGTTTTTTCACTCTGGTTGAATATGTTCTATGTGACAATGAGAAAATCCTGTTAGAATTTATAAAGAGTGACTTAATCCTTTTCTGGCCTGGGCTTTTGGGAGGTATCCTGGCCTGGGGGGGGGCTAATTATTGTTCTTACCCCTTGAGCTAGGGAGCTGAAATTTATCACACTATACTCTTGGGTCAATCTCCACCAGAAAATGTAAAAAAAATCAAGATGGCCGCTTCGATGACGTCACAGTGACGTCATTTTCAAAAACGGCAAAAACTGCATGATGAATTAGTAAATATTAATGTGATGTGAAATAAAATAGCTTTTGTTCACTTTTCATGGCGGAAAAGCAGAAATTTTGAAGAAATATGACGAAAGAATCACTTTTCTGGTACCCCACGTGGTCGCCATCTTGAATTTACCCATGGTCCTCTGCTCGGCGGGGTCATGCAAATAGGCTTAAAATGATACCAATATGATAAACGATAAAGTCACTTAGTTTCAGCTCTCCATTTTTTGTTGTTCCGGGGATAGCGCAGAAAGTTTGGTAGAGGGGGAGGGGGCATTTCCCTCCCCCAGGCCAGGTAGAACGCTAAGCCGACCATGTGTCCGACGACTGTCGCAGCTCAGCATATTAGCTTTTGGCCAATCAGAGACAACGGTTTGTGTGCAACCGACCGTGTCTCCACCAAAATAGCTGAAGTTCTCTCACTTTCAAAATTGTTTTGACTGAAATATGCATTCATATAACACGTGGAATGGATTCGCTGAACTACACCAGTTAAATTAAATTTTGACGTAATTGCCAAAATCATGAACTATATTAATTTATACCAGGCATGGAAAGGAATATATTATAGAAAATTTGTAGAGCTAATTATATTTCAGGAAACCAACATTTATTTAGAAAAAAGCTGTTTATATTCGACCCTGCTAATAACAGCATCTTGAACTACGGTAGTGGATTTGTGCAAAACCGTTTATTTTGAAGTGAAACCAGCACATTTTTTCTCTCCGTAAACATATGAAGCCAGTCCAGAACCAAAACCGTGCATGGGAAACAAACAACTATTGACACGGTCAGTATTTCGGCGTCAAATTTATCCTGGTTCTCGACAGGCTTCATATGTTCACTTTTTAAAAACGAATTCTGGAGAAAAGTATAACAGATATTCCAGAAATTTTTGTATTATTATGTCATACTAAATATTAATTATAACTAGAGCATACACTGTTATAAATAACACCGTGAATTCACAGTTAAATATACTGGCAGAAAAGGTGCCAGTATATTCAACCGTAAACTTACGTTGCCCCGTATTTTACAATTACCGTTTTTTAACAGGCATTGAACTGTAAAATGTTGCACCGTATTTTATAATTACCGTTTATTGACAGGCATTCAACTCTAAAATTTGGGTTGTCCTGTAATTTACAATTACCGTGTTTTAACATTCTTTAATCTATACAATTAAAGGCACCATTGTCTACAATTATCGGTTCCGCGGCAACGTAGGTCACTGGAAGGCCGAAATGGCCACTGCTTTTTCGCGTATTTCAGCTCTTCGTGTTTACAGATGTTATTACCACAAGTTTACCGTAAATAATCACGAATGAATCTGTGCAATTATTACACGAATAGAGGAACACAACTCCAAGTCTGATAAAACCCATCTTCCCGTCGAACACTAAATGACGGAACGTTAGAGTGGTATTTAACTTGATATGAGGAGATGGATAAAACCAAAACCAAATCGTACTATAGACCGAAAATTAAAGTTAGCCGCCGCGTCCGTCCCAGCACGTGTTCTGATAATGCTCTGAATGTTGTATCGTACAACGCAGGTGTCGGATGTTTCCTGCAACTGAGTGTTTCGTGTGCAAAGATATCAACCTCCTTTCAGAGAAAACAGAAATGTTATGTTACATGTGAGCGCAGTTTACCTATTGCAGTTGATGTTAACTGAAATATCACATTACAATATACAGATTAATGTGTTTCCGATTGAATGTACTGTAAACTCCAACATATATTTACTGTGAAATAACGGTAATATATAACGGTGAAGAGGGCTACCCTACAGGACAAAAATAGCAGAGATTTTTGCAAAACGGTGAAAAATGTCACAGTGTAACCCCAATCTCCCCTATTTCCAATAAAATATATGCATTAAGAGTTAAACGATCAAAGCTCGTAGGAAACTCACTGGATTATTGAATATCTTATATCAGTACACTTCATCTGTGTCCACGTGGACCACAAGAAGTTGGGCCCAAAGACGAAAGTTCAAGGTACCCAGAAATAAAGTATAATATTTAATTCAAGAGGAGGATGACTCCGGAAATATTAGCTAGAATCATTTTGTACGTCAATATTTCGACCTATATTCATTCATGTCATCGTCAAGAATGGGAATTTACAACAGGTTGCATGGGTATATCACCGTTTAACTTTTAATGCATGTTCTACTGAAACGTTTATTGGAAGTATACTGTTCGAACATTTTTAACTTGCGCGCTAATTTCAAGGTGTTCAAATTATCACATATCAACTTGATAGGCAGATGGACATAACTGATTTTTTTTTTTAATATCTGAAAAATTGCCTAATCTGGACCGTATTTGAATATCTGACGATATTCATCAATATAACGAGGTATGCTACACCCATCAGTCAAAAGATGTTTATCAATGAGGGTCACAGATGATTAAACCCGGCAGTATGCCATAACTGAGAAATGACTCCTAAATGTACGAGGGGAAAATGGTCGAAGATCAGTGTACCCACAATTGAGAGTGGATTCAACCTACGCTTCTTCTAACAGCATAGTATCGTTACTTCGCGTTTGTTTGAAAGTGTTTCAAACTTTATATCCTTGTCCAAGGGGGGACAACTCATGGTTTCAAAAATCAAATGAGTTATTTCAGTCTGTTTCTCGTAATGTGTGGATCAGTCAATGCGGAACATCTAGTTTCGTCAGTTGTTTAATTGTATGTGCCAAAATGGACAAGCTGGAAGTAGCGATCATATAATCTGCTTGGATGAGTAGTATTGCGTCAGTCCTTCATTCTCTTGATGAGTTCATAACCATAGACAATGCATTGTAATTGGCATCAGATCACAATCACTTCCGGGTCAGTGTCCACGATCTACTTTGTGTAGAAATTTGAGAGCAGATCTTTGTGGATTTTATTAGGTGGGATTATTCAGCATTTCTGATAAATTTGATATTTCAAATTGCAGATGAGGCTTCAAACTGTACTTCCTTGTGTTGATTTGGCAACATTGGGGCAAAGCCTGGCGGAAGGACACATGAAGAGTGGAGCTGAAAAGGACATTCGGTAACACCACTCAGCTGCAAATGGCGGCAAGTTGAAATTTCCATGGTCAACATATGTCAAGACTTCCACTGGTAATGTCCCACAAGGTAAATATTGACATGCCAGGTGGATTTATGCATTGTGAATTTTCTGGATTTTTGCCGATTTTTAACGCTAATACATAACAAGTAACGGAATTAATAGTAGACTGATGCCTGTCACCTGACAATTTCACATTGGACCAGAGCACTTTAAATCATCACTGTGCCTATAGTTTTCACTTGATCAGCCCAATTTTTTCCAGGCTGACTCATAAATAACATGTAAATATTGACATTATTCCAAATTCAAGCTATTAAATTTTTAATTAAATTAAATTATTTTTTAAATTAATTTTTAATAATTTTTAATTATTTAAAAAAAAAAAAAAAAAAAAAAGTGGGGTGAAATTGACATCATCAATGATGATGGATAATATCACTTGTATTCCTACGCCATTTTGGTACAGAATGGAGACCTTTTGGAGAAAATATCAGCAAAAAATGGCTGAGATGTCAGTGCTCGGCTCAAATGGTCAATGCAGAATATGGCAGGGTCCACTCAATACCACTGGCAGATATGGTCAAATAAGCTTTCGAGATCCAAGGGATTATAAATGGAAGAAGAGAAATGCACATAGATTCAATTATATAATCTTTATTCAAAATTTAGACCTCACTTCAAAGCTGGATTGCTCTCATCTGTGTCACAATAACCTATGCATAAATCCACTCCATATCAGCCTGGAACCACATGAACTCAATAATCATCGGATCACCTGTAAAAACTCAGATGTTTGTTCCACACAAAGAATATCCAAAATGCATTTTGCATTTGAGACTTTAATGAGGTAAATAAATTTTTTATTTTTTTTCAGTTTCCATATGTGTGGTCCTGTAGGGCATCATCTAATTGCCCTTTTTTATAGTCAGTATCTCCTGGATTGCCCTGTTTATATTTCAAATGTTGATAGATTTTAGCTCCTGTTTGCTTGAGTTTTCGCTTTCTCACCACAGTGGGTGAGTGAGTGAATAGAATTTAACGTCGCTTTCAACAATATTTCTCACCACAGGCCTATTTCGATAGCTTTTATGGTACTCTGAGTCAATCTCCATCTGCTTTAAACTTTTTGCAGCTCGAGGTGAGAGAGAGGCTCCCATGCATTCAACTTTGGCTATCATGGAGGTCCCCAACTTATTGTTCATTCTGTGGATGGTTGACGATGCTCGACCAGGAATATTTCTAGAGAAATTGACATTCTTGGGTAAGGATACACTTATAGATCTATTGATGGCTTCACATTTCTGTGTGTCTGTATTGAATCTCAGTTGCATCAGAGCACTTTCACTTAATTTCATTTTCAGAATCTCCTGGAGAATAAATTTGTCATTTTCAGTCATATTCAGATTGGAGATTTTGTGCGTAGCAAGGAACATGGATCGCAGCCACCAACTATTCGAATGACCCCCTCCACACACCAAAGAGTTTCTCCGACATCGCGAACAATCCCCAGAGTAACAGAGAAGTGTGGCCTCCAGCACTCTAGAAAGATGGTTTTTGATTTTCTCTAAGTTGCCACTATGCACTTTCATCAGCTCTTTGAATACCATGCTGCATCTGCCTTTTACATCCTGAGTCAATACTTGCTGGGCTTTCTTTCTAATTTCTTGTGTCTTTCCATAGAACATATCATCACTAAACTTAGCACTGTTACATTTTCTGAACTGGGATCTCCCTAAATGAGTTGGGTCTGCCAGCCTGGTCACTTTCCACATGGGATGAAGAATTTGCATTCCAGCCTGCATCCCCTTTGCAGATGTTCCATCTCCATCTGTTGTGACATATCTTACCAACATCTCCTGCATAGCAATATCACTTCCCATGGCCTTTCCTATCTCAAACTCTGACCATGGCGCATTCACATTGAGAGTTGCAGTGCAATCTTCATGCCCATCTGGGCACTTTACATCCATTCCTTTTCCCCTAAGCCATGCACCAGTCCAACACAATTTATTCTGGAATACAGCAGCAACAATATATTTTCTGTCTGTTGATGTTTCACATCCTATTGCTATGGCTTGGGAGGCATTCTGTGTGCATTTTCTTGAACTTGTAATTTTGGAGCTGTTATATCGTGCATCAACAGCTAAGTTTATTTCATCCATTACAACCCCGCGCATTTTGTTATCTTCTTTTACGGCTTCTAGTATTTTTCTCATGTCTATCTTATTTAACTCTGTTACAGCAGTTCCAACCATGTTCGCTGTCTTTTGCATGCCACTTCTTGCTGGAGGAGGAACATCCACTGATGCTAACAGTAACCTTGTTCTGGAATTCCCCATAGGTGTGTCTTGCAGACCGACTTGAAGGGATAAGTTTATGGCAGCAGCATTCGGTCCAGGTTTGTTTGTCTTGACTTCTTCATAAAATTTATAATGGCGAGAAGTATATTGACAGTTAACACACTGCAAAGATTGGGACCATCCCAAACCCCACTTTTTTTCACTGGCTATCACCACTTTCAAAATATCGCAATCAGGGGAAGTAACTCTATGCTGCTTTATCATATCATTCCACATTTCAAGCATTTTGCAGTTAGCAATCATTCTCATGCCTTGGGTGTCATTAGAATTTTATCTTTTATGTCTTTCAGATTTGAAGCCGGTTTCTTTGGCCGTAGTAATTTCTTGGATCCAGAGATGCCCTCGGTGTCTGTAGCTTCAACTGTCCTCTTGTCTATGCTAGGTTTTGTAACGAAGGTGAACTCATCTTGATGTAACCTCCTCGTTACTACAGCATCTTCAGATGATGGTCCAGGGACAGGGGTCAGATCTGAGCTGTCGGCCACAGCTAATATGGGGTGTCCAGGATGTCCTTTTTTAAAGTGAATCAACTTCCTTCTCTTTTTACCCTTCATGTTGGTTAATGTAGCAGAGATGAGCAAGTGATCATCAGATATGTTGGCATTGGATTTTATTCCCATTTTTATATACTATTTTTTCTCTGTTTTGTTTTTACAGGTGTTGTCCCTTTGCAAACATTGCGGCAGTTGACTTAAAATGAAACAAAAGGATATATTTCTTCATTTGTGTTATGAGTTTTGTCAGTAATAATAACTTTATAATTGAAAACTTCATCTGTCTATTACTGCCACCAAGATGTTGATTCTCTGTAGCTACATTCAATTGAACTAACAGATATTCTTTATTTGGGGGATGTGTATACCATGAACACCTCAGTGTTATATTGTTGAATGTGTTGTGTACACAATTATGTATATTGATGTGACCTTTTATATGTTTAAACAAGTTTTTGATCTCTATAAACATCAATTTTAAGACCTGTGAGATAATCCTGGGATGACCCACTGATTATATGGAGAAATTACTCGCTGTCATGAAAGACTTTTTTACCAGATGTAGTCTAACTAAGCAGCTTTTAAACAGATTATGTTTTGTCACATCTTGAGTTTTTAATTTTTATATTTTTAAGTTTTAAATTGAAAAAAGACATGAAAATTGAGTTAAAATAGCAAAAAAATAATTAAAAATAGTCTTTGACATATCTAATCAATGCTGCATACCTTTAATTATAGGCAGAAGGATAGTCTACTGAGTGCTTTTTACCAGATGGAAAAATACTTACAGGTTAGTGAGATATTGTACTTTTTATTTTCACCTCACTATTAAGTCATATGGGAGAAAATGAGAGGAAATGATAAAGGGGGTACCCTTGTTATTTAGGTTATAAAATCTCTATATTTGAATAGTTTTATTTGTGCCTTCTCAGGATAGTTTGGGGATGGGTAATGATTGTTCAGATGAGAGCATTCTTTATTTTAACAATGGTTCCATTCCTGACAGGCATCAGTGCACAATTAATCACTTCCGAGTCGGTGCCCACGATCTACTTTGTGTAGAAATTTGAGAGCAGATCTTTGTGGATTTTATTAGGCGGGATTATTCAGCATTTCTGATAAATTTGATATTTCAAATTGCAGATGAGGCTTCAAACTGTACTTCCTGGTGTTGATTTGGCAACATTGGGGCAAAGCCTGGCGGAAGGACACATGAAGAGTGGAGGTGAAAAGGCTCTCTGTTTATAAGTTGAATGACATCCGGTAACACCACTCAGCTGCAAATGGCGGCAAGTTGAAATTTCCATGGTCAACATCTGTCAAGACTTCCACTGGTAATGTCCCACAAGGTATGCATTGTGAATTTTCTGGATTTTTGCCCATTTTTAACGCTAATACATAACAAGTAACAAAATTATACTGATGCCTGTCACCCGACATTTTCACATTTGACCAGAGCACTTTAAATCATCACTGTGCCTATAGTTTTGACTTGATCAGCCCAATTTTTTCCAGGCTGACTCATAAACAACATGCAAATATTGACATTATTCCAAATTCAAGCTATTAAATTTTTAATTAAATTAAATTATTTTTTAAATTAATTTTTAATAATTTTTAATTATTTAAAAAAAAAAAGAAAAAAAGGGGGATGAAATTTATATCATAGTGATGATGATGTATAATATCACTTGTATTCCTACGCCATTTTGGTACAGAATGGAGACCTTTTGGAGAAAATATCAGCAACAAATGGCTGAGTTGTCAGTGCTCGGTTCAAATGGTCAATGCAGAATATGGCAGGGTCCACTCAATACCACTGGCAGATATGGTCAAATAAGCTTTCGAGATCCAAGGGATTATAAATGGAAGAAGAGAAATGCACATAGATTCAATTATATAATCTTTATTCAAAATTTAGACCTCACTTCAAAGCTGGATTGCTCTCATCTGTGTCACAATAACCTATGCATAAATCCACTCCATATCAGCCTGGAATCACATGAAATCAATAATCATCGGATCACCTGTAAAAACTCAGATGTTTGTTCCACACACAAAGAATATCCAAAATGCCTTTTGCATTTTGCATTCCATATGTGTGGTCCTGTAGGGCATCATCTAATTGTCCTTTTTTATAGTCAGTATCTCCTGGATTGTTTATATTTCAAATGTTGATAGATTTTAGCTCCTGTTTGCTTGAGTTTTCGCTTTCTCACCACAGGCCTATTTCGATAGCTTTTATGGTACTCTGAGTCAATCTCCATCTGCTTTAAACTTTTTGCAGCTCGAGGTGAGAGAGAGGCTCCCATGCATTCAACTTTGACTATCATGGAGGTCCCCAACTTATTGTTCATTCTGTGGATGGTTGACGATGCTCGACCAGGAATATTCCTAGAGAAATTGACATTCTTGGGTAAGGATACACTTATAGATCTATTGATGGCTTCACATTTCTGTGTGTCTGTATTGAATCTCAGTTGCATCAGAGCACTTTCACTTAATTTCATTTTCAGAATCTCCTGGAGAATAAATTTGTCATTTTCAGTCATATTCAGATTGGAGATTTTGTTCGTAGCAAGGAACATGGATCGCAGCTACCAACTATTCGAATAACCCCCTCCACACACCAAAGAGTTTCTCCGACATCTCGAACAATCCCCAGAGTAACAGAGAAGTGTGGCCTCCAGCACTCTAGGAAGATGGTTTTTGATTTTCTCTAAGTTGCCACTATGCACTTTCATCAACTCTTTGAATACCATGCTGCATCTGGCTTTTACATCCTGACTCAATACTTGCTGGGCTTTCTTTTTAATTTCTTGTGTCTTTCCATAGAACATATCATCATTAAACTTAGCACTGTTACATTTTCTGAACTGCGATCTCCCTAAATGAGTTGGGTCTGCCAGCCTGGTCACTTTCCACATGGAATGAAGAATTCGCATTCCAGCCTGCATCCCCTTTGCAGATGTTCCATCTCCATATGTTGTGACATATCTTACCAACATCTCCTGCATAGCAATATGGCTTCCCATGGCCTTTCCCATCTCAAACTCTGACCATGGCGCATTCACATTGAGAGTTGCAGTGCAATCTTCATGCCCATCTGGGCACTTTACATCTATTCCTTTTCCCCTAAGCCATGCACCAGTCCAACACAATTTATTCTGGAATACAGCAGCAACAATATATTTTCTGTATGTTGATGTTTCACATCCTATTGCTATGGCTTGGGAGGCATTCTGTGTGCATTTTCTTGAACTTGTAATTTTGGAGCTGTTATATCTTGCATCAACAGCTAAGTTTATTTCATCCATTACAACCCCGCGCACTTTGTTAACTTCTTTTACGGCTTCTAGTTTTTTTCTCATGTCTATCTTATTTAACTCTGTTACAGCAGTTCCAACCATGTTCGCTGTCTTTTGCATGCCACTTCTTGCTGGAGGAGGAACATCCACTGATGCTAACAGTAACCTTGTTCTGGAATTCCCCATAGGGGTGTCTTGCAGACCGACTTGAAGGGATAAGTTGATGGCAGCAGCATTCGGTCCAGGTTTGTTTGTCTTGACTTCTTCATAAAGTTTATAATGGCGAGAAGTATATTGGCAGTTAACACACTGCAAAGATTGGGACCATCCCAAACCCCACTTTTTTTCACTGGCTATCAGGGGAAGTAACTCTATGCTGCTTTATCATATCATTCCACATTTCAAGCATTTTGCAGTTAGCAATCATTCTCATGCCTTGGGTGTCATTAGAATTTTTATCTTTTATGTCTTTCAGATTTGAAGCCGGTTTCTTTGGCCGTAGTAATTTCATGGATCCAGAGATGCCCTCGGTGTCTGTAGCTTCAACTGTCCTCTTGTCTATGCTAGGTTTTGTAACGAAGGTGAACTCATCTTGATGTAACCTCCTCGTTACTACAGCATCTTCAGATGATGGTTCATGGACAGGGGTCAGATCTGAACTGTCGGTCACAGCTGATATGGGGTGTCCAGGATATCCTTTTTTAAAGTGAGTCAACTTCCTTCTTTCTTTACCCTTCATGTTGGTTAATGTAGCAGAGATGAGCAAGTGATCATCAGATATGTTGGCATTGGATTTTATTCCCATTTTTATATACTATTTTTTTCTCTGTTTTGTTTTTACAGGTGTTGTCCCTTTGCAAACATTGCGGCAGTTGATTTAAAATGAAACAAAAGGATGTATTTCTTCATTTTTGTTATGAGTTTTGTCAGTAATAATAACTTTATAATTGATAACTTCATCTGTCTATTACTGCCATCAAGATGTTGATTCTCTGTAGCTACATTCAATTGAACTAACAGATATTCTTTATTTGGGGGTTGTGTATACCATGAATACCTCAGTGTTATATTGTTGAATGTATTGTGTACACAATTATGTATATTGATGTGACCTTTTATATGTTTAAACAAGTTTTTGATCTCTCTATAAACATTAATTTTAATAACCGTGAGATAATCCTGGGATGACCCACTGATTACATGAGAAATTACTCACTGTCATGAAAGACTTTTTGACCAGATGTAGTCTAACTAAGCAGCTTTTAAACAGATTATGTTTTGTCACATTTTGAATTTTTTATTTTTATATTTTTAAGTTTTAAATTGAAAAAAGACATGAAAATTGAGTTAAAATAGCAAAAAAATAATTAAAAATAGTCTTTGACATATCTAATCAATGCTGCATACCTTTTATTATAGGCAGAAGGATAGTCTACTGAGTGCTTTTTACCAGATGGAAAAATACTTACAGGTTAGTGAGATATTGTACTTTTTATTTTCACCCCAATATTAAGTCATATGGGAGAAAATGAGAGGAAATGATAAAGGGGGTACCCTTGTTATTTAGGTTATAAAATCTCTATCTTTTAATAGTTTTATGTGTGCCTTCTCAGGATAGTTTGGGGATGGGTAATGATTGTTCAGATGAGAGCATTCCTTATTTTAACAATAGTTCCATGACTGACTGGCATCAGATCACAATTAATCACTTCCGGGTCGGTGCCCACGATCTACTTTGTGTAGAAATTTGAGAGCAGATCTTTGTGGATTTTATTAGGTGGGATTATTCAGCATTTCTTATAAATTTGATATTTCAAATTGCAGATGAGGCTTCAAACTGCACTTCCTGGTGTTGATTTGGCAACATTGGGGCAAAGCCTGGCGGAAGGACACATGAAGAGTGGAGGTGAAAAGGCTCTCTGTTTACAAGTTGAATGACATCCGGTAACACCACTCAGCTGCAAATGGCGGCAAGTTGAAATTTCCATGGTCAACATCTGTCAAGACTTCCACTGGTAATGTCCCACAAGGTAAATATTGACATGCATTGTGAATTTTCTGGATTTTTGCCCATTTTTAACGCTAATACATAACAAGTAACAACATTAATTGTATACTGATGCCATCTAGTACCCCTGATGAGAACTGCTTCCTGTCTGCTGGATTAGGCTGCGTAATGTCAACAGACCGATGTGGCAACTTAAGTAAATTATCATTTTGGTTAATATCTGAATGTAATTGTACCATTTGGTGTGAATCAATGATCTAGTTCACCAAAACTAGAGCACATTATTGTCATGAACAATCTGCACTCTATGATAAATGGGTTCACATCAGGAATGTTGATGTACCGAACATGTATCTGTCTGGAATTATCATACTCATTGTTAGCCTGAGGAACAAGCTTGTCTGTTATATATGTTCCTGCCTGTAGCCTATGATTGTTGTTGGTTAATACCCGAGTTTGACTTTCATCGAAGATAAGAGAATAAGAACTGATGCATGTTGAATTTAATAAATATTTCGTGTATTTCTGTTTCTTTCACAGGCGATCTGGCGATCTGATGAAACATGTAGTGGGAGATAGACTATTTTGAAACACTTCCAAGTTTGAGATATGTTCGTACCCGTTTCGGTTGCGACATGTCCCAAAAGTTGGGACAAAGTCATGTTTGGGCTCAGGCGTTTCATTTTAAAACATGTTTCTAGCGGACACATGTTTAACAACGACATGTATAATATTGAGACACCCTTAACACATATGAGGATGACACCTGTTTCAAATTGAAACATGAAGCCGTTTCAAAATGAAATATGTACGTACTCACATGACCCAAAAGTTGGGACAAAACCATGTTTCATTTTGAGACGTTAAACATGTCGCCAGTTCTTACAGTGTACTATAAGACTATATTTTATCCGTGGCTAAATTATTCCCGTTCATGTTGTCTGTGTGGGTGCTCTCCGCTAAAGGAGAAAGCAATTAGCATATATGTTAGCTCTTCGGTTTCCAAGCTGAAGGCATCGAACTTGGGTAAATCGGAACTCGACCAATCTTACCTGGAATTTCAGCTATCAGCTGATGTTACTAGTAAACGAGTACTTCAGTGCAGAAGCAGGAACTCACCATTTTTCAAAATCATTTGTAGTGCCTGGCATTGTGTTCTGTCGCTTATGCCGAATTTTGGTTTCCAAAGGGGTCGTCAATTTGTATTGCATTGCAAGGTCTTCTTGGTATTCAAATAAAGGAGAAGCGCGATACAGTACAGCTTATTTCAGTATTTCAATGAATTTACTTGCAGGTAGCGAGAGCTCACGGTACTTGGAAAACCAAATTGACTTTTGACCTGATGGAAAACGTAGAGGACGACTTTGACTGGTTCGATGCATTGCCCGGATATTCATCTGAATACAATTCCGAACCACAGTTAGCTTTCGAACGGGAGTATACAGAGACTACAACAGTTATATCCATTATAGCGTTACAATGGATCCACGTTGGAATTTCATGACTTATCTGTCAGTTATCGGATTGACATCTTGTTTTATCAAATACAAGCTGTCATAACCGATATTTAGTACATTTATTGAAATCTATCAAAATACATAATGCTAATTATTAGTTGATCGTGTTATGCATGAAACGCGAATGACTACTTTTATTGTGAACATAGACCTACTGAATACCGAATATGGCGCCTGTATTTCATCCGATTGATCTTGTGGATCAGATTTATGTAACTAATACAACCTATGTTCTTTGTCGCAGGTAAAATTTCCCCATTCGAAATTTACTTTGGTCGAAAATGCAATTCCACTGTGTTGGCCACGAGTGAGATCGAGATCGTTACTGACCACCAAAGCGGCTTCCCTGGCCATGATGGAATGAATCTGGAGGAATTAACACAAACCCGTTTCGACAAGTCAGAAAGAGCCAAGCAATCTTCGGATAGTCAAGCAGAACGCATGATCCGATACAGTCTAGTGAAATATCCATCAACTTATGATCTGGGACAAGAGATTATACTGAAACTGAAATCTTCGAAGAGGAAGAAAACTGATGGGCGTTTGAGAAGGGCAACGTACACTACAAGTGCCAAAGTGGTGGATATCGATGAGAAATCACATCGATACAAGGTCGTCCATGTGGGAGCAGACGGGGATGGAAAAGATGTTTGTGTGTCGGTTAGAGACGTCACAGCAGAAACAACAGCAGAAGAGCGATGCCATCGTGGAGATGGCCTCGACTTGGATCTTCGCCAAATGGATAACATAGAAGGAATGGAATATTTCACTGTCCTCCAGACCATGGGTGGAATCCAAGTAGAAGACACGTCCCTGGCAAAACTCTCAGATACGGTATTCCCCATGGGAATGGAAGTGTCAAATGGTCCAGGAGATGGAGATTGCATGTTTACTGCGGTGTCGCATCAGATGGATAGACAGGGTGTGAAACTGTCACCATTCACTCTTCGACAAATGGCTGTCGGATACCTTTCCAAGAACGCGGAGCTAAGTGATGGCACACCGATTGTTTCCTTCGTCGACGACCAAGATTGGAAATCGTATCTCCGACGAATGAGAAAGAAAGGTCAGTGGGGAGACCATCTCCTGCTGACGGCACTGGCAGAGGTTCTAAAACCTCCTGTAGTAGTCATTAGTGGAAATGATGTTTTCCAAGAGCTAAGAATCAGGCCGCAAGATGCCACATACCTCGCCAAGCCTATTTTTCTTGGTCATGTAGCGGAAGTTCACTATGTTAGCCTAGTACCTGTCGCAAATTCTTCGCCGCCCCCGTGTCCCGATGGTGTCCAGTCCATAAACCCTGTGAGACAAGAAGCACAACTCCACCCTGAAGGATCGAACCCAAACAATTTTGGTCAATCACTAGATTCCAGCCAAGATGAAATTTCGAGAGAACCTCGGAATACACCAGATTCTACTGAGCCATCAGAATCTCGTCGCAATGAGGGGTCTGGAATTGGAAATTGGCCCGACGGACTCTCTCGAAAGCCATATGCCCCGATCCGATCCCATATCCCTGAGAGATTCTGGGAATATATCTCAGATGAAACGCTGGATTCTTGCCTCGTAAATTCCGCTGAAGATGAGGATATCATGGTACGTGCATTCCCTGACCGCTTCCCAAGTTTCATCGTCGCGTGATTTAAGGACAAAGCACATGAAATCGACATGAACGAAACTGGCGCGCAGGCAAAGCTTGAACTCGACCCCAACGTCTTCAACATCTTGGTGGATTGGGATGATTTTGACGAAACATGTCGAACATCGAGGTATTGATGAATGTTGATGATGCTATTCTGACCATTTCAGACTAAAATTACAGATCAGAAGATAGAATAGAATAAGCTGTTAAATTTTCAGTTTGCATAATTGTTTTTGTCTTGGTGAACGTTTTTTTCAGTGTTAATGCAAGTGTAATTTATTTGACTATGAGAGATGTAGCGTTTACCTGGAAATGAACGATTGGCTCCACGCACCTTTATCATTTGTAGCATTCTCGTGCGAGGCGTTGTGGACCATCAAGAGGTTCATCGAAGAACATTTCATTATACTTTAAGCTCCTTTGGTGGAATTTCAAAATAAAAACAATGAGTAAAGTCCGATATTTCAAGTAGTCTGTGGTGTTTTCCGGCACTGGTGGAAAATGAATATCCATCGAGTAGGGATTGTTGTCGACTTGCTGCCATTTAGCTGCTTTCCTAACAAGGTAAAACTGTAGGAATTGTACCTTTGAGAACGATTTATACCAGAGATACATCGCTTTAGTTGTTATGCTCTTTAGCACTATTCAAGAAATCAGAATATATTGTTGGCAAAGGATGTCTGTGCCTTACAGCAAGATATCAGCATGCTTTCAGTGAACTAAGAGCTTCGATTGCAGATATAACATCTGAAGATAATTTTCTTTTGTATGATAATCTAAGAAGCCACTTCAGTGGTATAGTGAGTATAAATCAGCTCTTTGTCGCGGAGGTTAGCTACGGATGAGAAAGGTGGCTTCACTCTCAGTCCAGCAAGGCGGTCGTGTAGGCAGGTGTGAGGCGTGATAAGGAGAACCAGGATGTGAGTTAGTGTCACTAAACGAGATTCTTTGAGACCGGCATTCGCAATAGAGTAGTATGGGCCGACTGTGCAAGAGCACGACCAACGATTAGTATAGAAAGTTCAATTGGGGTACTGTTGGCAGCTGTAGAGTCTTTAGGCAACCTCTGCCAGAGAAGTGAATTGTTTTCAATATTTTTTCCAGTCTCTGTTGCCTGGAATAATTGAAGACCAGTGGTAGGTGATTGGAGTATGGTATGTGTTTGATTCCGCTGTGAGTTCCGCTCAAGGCCTAATAAGGAGTTGCTAAGAGGGACTATTTGGGTGCCTGTGCACCGCTTTCTGAAAGCAGAGAAAAAAGCTAAAATTATGGCGTCATTTGTAGGAGCGCGCATAACTCAAAATTTCAATGGGCGACCCCCGTCAAGAAGTCTGTCCGTTTGTAGTACTTGAATTAAAGTACTTCTGGCCGAAATATGGAAGTCGATACTTAATTAATCAATCGAGGAGATGCAATTACGTCAACAGTTTTTAACATTGCCGCCAATGTAAATTTTAATAGTGGTCTGGACCCTATACGGAGACCCCGTGGGGCGAGTTGCATCAAACGAGAGCCCGGGGCCGGGCATTCCCACTAGTGTAGTATAGGCTTACTTATCATGTGCGCACTTCCACAGAGTGAGTGAGTGAATAGAATTTAACTTCGCTTTCAACAATATTTCAGCTATATCACGATGAACAAACTAAACACCACCCAGCCCAGTTGTGTTCCTGCTACTTCAAAGACGAAATCATTGAAGCAGCATGAAACCGTCCACCCTCCATCCTCCCTATAAAACACTGAGGACAGCGCACAAGACACAGACAGGACGCTTACATGATGCAATAAAGACAAGTAATATTACAGTGCTAGACATTACATATGAAGATCCTGTTGTTTCTCAGCAAAATGCATTGAAGCAAGCACTTCCACAGAGCAGTGTAGAAAATCCAACACGGGTCGTATACGTAGGGGTTGCACAGATGTCACAATTAGGCCATGTATCCAAGGTCATGCAAAATGCTCGCATAAGTAGGTCAAAGGTCAATCCAACAGGACGGCACAAGGTCAAAGATCAAAGAGTAGTACAGAAAGGGCAAACGACGACTAGATGCCAGGGGCTGTGTGCATGACATCATGGAGCATGATACGGAAAATCAATGGGGTGAGAGACCAGGAGGTTTCAAAAAATTTCCTCTCTGGCCAGGGTATTTAGGTGAACTGAGCATACGGAGGATCGAGTGCGCATGTGCACAAGGCGTGGAACGTGGCATAGAGAACCATTAGGGTGAGAGACAAGGGATTTTCCTTGAACGAGAGACTGGGAGCCTGATATTCCCATCAGGGAAGTTAGGCAGATTGTTTGCGCGCACGGTCAATCAGTAGTATGCAGTGATTAAATCGGGTCGTAGACAGGTGTAGAGTGACACAGAGAACCATTGGGGTGAGAGCTCTGAAGTTGGACATTCGTCCAAGAATCCACTGGACTAGTCTGGACAGGTTGGTTATTGGCCAGCCAGCGTGATCGCATCTGTAAGTTACTTCTGAGTGATTACTTGAGTGGATCAAGGAGAATCCAGTATGTTTGTTCAACCAATCAGGACCTTAGATCAGACTAATCAGGAGGCTGGATTTCTCCAGTTTTAGTAATACACTACACCCGAGCCCAGCACACAACCGCGACGATGGACGCGAGGCTTGAAAAATTTCAGGTACCCTCCTCCCCCTCTATTTCTGGGCCCTGAATGCTTGCATCTGGAATCTGAATCCAGACGCTATTTGACGCCTAGCGGCGAAAATGATAGTGCGGATCAGGTACGGATTGCGCGCGTCATGTGCGGATCAAGTGCATATTGCAGGCATCGTGTGCGGATCAAGTGCGGATATTTCATTGTACGGAGACCCGACCGAGTTACTCCTACCAGTACAGCAGGAGTTACCTAAGTATGAAGATGGCGACGCGATACATTCGTCCTTCCGGTCATATGATAAGTTGTCATCCTTAGAACTACAGGCTATATGATGAGTTAGTAGTAGTGAAATTGCCTAGGATTCGTCGGGCGGTGGGCGCACGGTGGGGGGCGCGCATGCACAGGAGTCACGTAACTTCCGGTTGAAATTTGACCTCCGAACTTGAACTTCCTGTCAGCTGATTTCCGGTGAATCTTTGACCTTTGACCTGCGCATGACTTACCTCTGACAAGTCTGGAGATGTTTTCGCGGGAGACGTCATCCTGTGTAGCGCGTTATACACAGAACAAGAACCGCTCCGGGCAGAGCGGCATGGTTTATTTCACCAAATGAATTCCTAGATTAGTGAGGTGGACTGCACAGAACCGCTCCGGGCGGAGCGGCATGGTGATTTCACCAAATGGATTCCTAGATTAGTGAGGTGGACTGCGCATGCATCCGATTGAGTGGGCATGCAGTATATGGAGACGTAGTGTGATGAGCGACATGGGATTTGCA
>JAVTVY010006079.1:0-39404 GCA_036873755.1 Hanleya hanleyi
ACTGAGACATAATCCAAGGGCGATTAGCATTAATGATATTAAAATTGACCACTCTGACTCAACTAGGATAGTCAAACTCCTGGTTAGATTTTCCAAAACTGACCAGATGGGGAGGGGAACTGTTTTAACTATCCAAGGCAATGCTGCTTTGAATCCATTTGAATCTGTTACCAGATATATTTCACTGCGCCGAGCTATCGCTGATATTTCATCATGCAATGGCACAGCAGGTGAGCAGTTGTTCGTGCATTTTGATGGGTCACCTCTGACAAGGCACCAATTTTCCTCCATGCTGAAGAAAGGTGTAGCCTTTTCCAATCATGCTCCAGCGCGCTACACACCCCATTCCCTGCACATAGGAGCGACGAGCGAAGCTCATGCGCAGGGCATACCTGTTGAACAAATTAAGCTGTTAGGTCGATGGAAGTCCAGCGCTTACCAGAGATATATCCGTTAATTATATTTGTCAATTCTCCCACTTCTCGTACACATGGTTTGTCATTCGCTACATATTTGTTGTGGGTGACATTTTGGGCTTAGGCCGTCACCTCATAATTGCTAAGGTTTTGTGATGATTGTGTTGCATATAATGTGCATAAATGCATGAAATGTGACTAATTGTCTTCTTGAGTATTTCTAGTTGAGGCTAGACGACAGGGCCTGACTGTATGGATCTTGGGTTCGAGCATAATCTACTGGGCACAGCGGCGGGCTGCCATCAAAGTCAGCGGCACTAACCTCGGCCTTGCGCGTCATGGCATCGACATTAAGTGGATTGGCATCAGGGGCCTCCGATGGGGCAGGGTTGTGTCCGAAATGAACAGACAACTTGAGAAAAGAGGGCCACTCCCTGATATTTTAATCATCCATGCTGGGGCGAATGACTTGTCCCATATCACGAGCTGCAGGCTTCTCCATACAATGCATCGCGACCTTTACCACTTCCAGCGGCTCCTGCCTCGGTGTTTGGTTGGTTTCTCACAGATGTTACCACGTCGGTCATGGCTCGGGGCACAGAACCCCCGGAAAATTGAGGTCGCTCGGAAGCGCGTGAATCGCGCAGTGTGTAACAGGCCGAAAAAATCTGGTGGTTTAATAATTCGTCACCCAGATATTACCGCGAAATGCTTGCCCCTCTACAGGCCTGATGGCATCCATTTATCTGGCATTGGGAATGACTTTTTTCTGAACATTCTGGAGGGGGCACTGGAGGAGCTGGTTTTGAGGGACATTCGTTGTTACCCTCCAGCTGCATATTGATTGTTGACTGTATGAATGGCCATGGTTTTGTTTGCGGGCAGTGATTGAGAGGTTTGGGGCGAGCGTCTATGGAGACGCTCGTGTGGCATAACTAATTTCATATGGCAAATGTGTTTGAAGGCATGTATGTCGTGTGTGTCTCCTTTTGTCACCATCTGGGACTTGTGCCTACTGGTGGACACATTCTGACCGATCACTTATGTCACCATATGGATCTTTTAAGGATGTGTCCCATTGGCCGACATGTGACCTTTCAAGTTAACCTCCCTTTTGTCACCATCAGGAGGATGTGAGTATCTGACGTGTCATAAATACTAACTGTGGTGTATAGACGGTCAGTACATGTGTGTTTTGCCATGTATGAAATTGCTTAGTTCCAAACCTATCTGCTCTCAAATAAAGCCATGGTCATCTTCCACTCAAACACTGTGTTGGGGTTTTATTGGAGCGTGACACGAAGTGGATGCTCTTATATTTCAGAATATGCGAGATAGGGTAATAAGTATAATTAATGAATAACCATTAATTAACATTATTTCACTTTGAGTCTTATCAAATTGCTGTTGCCTTTGTTGAGCCCTTAACATAAATTTGTTATGGTATTCAGATGTGTGGTCCAAGGGAGACAATCGTCCTGGGATAGGTGAATTGTCCCCCCTTTGACCATTGTTTTATTGTAGGGTGGATCCATCCACTCGGAATGCGGGGTGAGGACACGTGACCTCATCTGCCACGAGGTTATGGTAAGTGCTTCAGGCGAAGCAAGTTCATATTGCACGGCACTGTTCTGTCTCCGCTTTCAATCCCCTCCCTATCTTTCCCACCCTTTAACATTGCATTCCTCACTTATTCAGTCATGAGTTTATATATAATAAGCACCCATGCTAATATTCGTTTTTCGCACTGTATGCTGCCATGGCTTTATCCTATCTGCTTGGCATAACTAATTTCATATGGCAAATGTGTTTGAAGGCATGTATGTCGTGTGTGTCTCCTTTTGTCACCATCTGGGACTTGTGCCTACTGGTGGACACATTCTGACCGATCACTTATGTCACCATATGGATCTTTTAAGGATGTGTCCCATTGGCCGACATGTGACCTTTCAAGTTAACCTCCCTTTTGTCACCATCAGGAGGATGTGAGTATCTGACGTGTCATAAATACTAACTGTGGTGTATAGACGGTCAGTACATGTGTGTTTTGCCATGTATGAAATTGCTTAGTTCCAAACCTATCTGCTCTCAAATAAAGCCATGGTCATCTTCCACTCAAACACTGTGTTGGGGTTTTATTGGAGCGTGACACGAAGTGGATGCTCTTATATTTCAGAATATGCGAGATAGGGTAATAATTGAGCATGGTTCGGTTTGTTATGCGTTAGAGTTGCATCAATTGACTCATTCTGATTTTCCGTATTGGAGAGAGAGAGAGAGAGAATTAGGGTTTAACGTCGCATTCAGTTTCCGTATTGGATAAGTATGTGGTTTTGATACTACTCACAATGGTTTCTTCTGTACTTTCAGTTGCTTCATATTCTCTTCTAGACAAACCATAAGCTTTTCCGTTTTTAGCTCCTGGCTTGTACTGAATTGTGAAATTGTACTCTTGAAGCTCAAGAGCCCACCTGCCTAGTCATGTGAGGGCAATGTGGTCAGTGAAAACACGAACGTGAGCATTTGCTATGTATGGACGAAAGGCACGAACTGATTCGACTAGTCCAAGACCTTCTTTCTCTGAGATATGCCATGTCTTTTCACTACCGCGCAGGGATCGCCCGGCAAAATTACAAGCGTCTGGTCCGTCATCCATAATTCAGCCGTCGTCCATTAGAGAATATCCGCGTCCATAATCCAAAGACCTATTCCATATTCCATATAACAGTATTAGCACCAAATTCAAAAAGACAATCATAGTATACATAAACACAGGCTTGTTTCCTGCAAGAGAGAAGCGGTCAACAATTTTCAATGATCCCGGCAAGACATCATGATGTTCCAAAAATATCAAATCCGTATCGCTGATCAGTATTCTCAATCCACAATATTCGTTGTAAAGTCGTCATCTAAAGAATGATGTATCTCAGCCACGCTTTGATTAAAAAATAAATAAGAATCGATAAAAACGCTATAGCATGTTCATAGCCTTTTTCATCTTTTTGTCCTAAAACATATCCTATTGCACTATCAGATGCATCTGTTGAAATAATGAATTCTTTTTGGAAATCTGGATATGCTAATATAGGAGCTGAGACAAGTGCTTGTTTGAGTGCTTTGGATGAATGTTCAATGTCATCGGTCCATTTGAATTTAGCGTCTTTCTGAAGAAGTTGATTCAAGGGGGATGCTATTGAAGCATAATTTTGTACAAATTTACGATAGTAATTGCATAAACCTAGGAAACTGCGAACCTCTTTCTGTGACCTAGGTCTGGGGAATGACTTTACAGCATGAACTTTGGCTTCATCTACATGAATACCTTGATCACTCAGGACGTGTCCTAGATATGGAACTTGTCGTTGTGCAAATGCGCATTTTGGCGGTTGTAATTTAAGATTTGCTTCCCGCAAGCGAGAAAATTTGTCCAAGATGGACCATATGTTCATCCAATGTGTTTGAATGACATAGAATATCATCTATATAGCAAAGCGTGTGAAGATAAGTAAACTATGTAAAGATTCCAAACGGAAGAACTCGAAATTGGAACCTTCCCTGATCCCTCGTAAAAGCGGTTTTCGGTTTTGTGTCTTCATGCAGTGGTATCTGCCAAAACCCACTTGCCAAGTCAAGAACAGAAAATATTTCAGATTTTGCTTGCGCTACAGAGTCGATAGCATCTGATAACAATGCAAGGGGAAAAGAAATTGGTTCTGTGATCGCATTCAGCTTGCGATAGTCTACTGCAAATCTATATTTTCTATTTTTCTTTTTCACAAGCACTACAGGGGATGACCATTCAGATAGTGATGATTCAACTATGTTATTTTCTAACATTTCTTTCACTAATTCATCACATCGCTGTTTTGTCTGGGGGCTTTGTCGGTATGGACGTGAATAAATTGGTTTTTCCGTTTTAGTGAAAATTCTATGATAATGGGCATTAGCTTTGCCTAATTCACTCATATCTTTGGCGAAAACGTCACGGTTACGACCAAGAAATGCTAAAAATGAATCCTTTTGTTTGGGTGTAAGTATGGAGTCGTCTAGTGTTATTCCTAGGTTTCGTGCTAGGTTAGCATAGTAAGCATCACTTTTTGTATCTCCTTCCATGAAATTTACATCAGCTGAGTTGTTTGACGTATTCTCTTGTTTCATTGTTGAAATCGAGTCTGGTGTAACTAAATGTGGCAACTGTTGCATGCTTCTCGATATAGACGGGAAGGTTGGATGGGTTCATTACTTTGTAAACAGTCATTTTGTTTCTAACTTTTGCGACAGAACGCGCACCTGCAATGCTATATTTTGCTGAAAGTGACTCTATTGGTTCCAATAAGATCAAATTTCCATCACCTGATTCAGGTACATATACAGGAAGATTAGTTTCATGCTTTGGGTGAACAATAATAATTTCTGTTGTTTTGGCACCATATGTCCATATATTTTTTGTTTGTTTCAGTCGCCATGGAAATGTTAAACTGACCATTGCAAAGCACTAGTTTGTTCTTTTTAAAATCGATGTTTGCATCATATTTCCTTAAGAAATCCTCTCCTAAAATTACATCTTTGTGTAATGTTTTGAATACATAAAATTCTCCATTGAGTTCTTCAATATCTTCAAACAGAATTGGTAGATTCACTACGCGTAACACGGAATGAACTTCACCACAAACACCTGTAATAGCTCGTAATTTACATGTGTTAGTGACTGCATTTGGGTAGGCTTTTTGCAAACATCGCTGTGAATTGCAAGAGATGCCTGCCCCTGTATCAACTAAAGCATGTGTTTTTAACTTGCCAACCTTGATATGCACTGAGCTTTTTTCAAGAAATGTTAGGTCTCACTTGACAATGTATGCTGTTGTAAGCTCTACCTACTTTTTGACAGTTATGTTTGTTACATTTCCAGCTGGCCATTTTACTGTTTAACGTTAAACGTTAAATCAGTTTTGAATTTCCAAGACAAGATAGATAAAAGAAGCTAGTTAATAAATCATATGGGTAACCGCTATATAAATCCACTCACAGTGGTACATCGCACGCACCTGGTCAGAAAAAGGGACGGGTCTATATGTACAGTCAGGAGGTGTCAATGTAGTGTAAATAAGTTACTTGCACAGCACGGGACCTCGACTGCTACTGACCCTGTCTCGACCACCCTAGTTGGCGGCGATGTTACTGCAAGCTTTTAAATACCTCTGTAAGAGGGTGCTCTTAGTCTGAAAGGAGGAACGTCCGTAACAACAACAACAACGACAACATATGGCGATATACTTACTTTTAGTGTTTGTCACTCTTTCTTGGAACTCGGGCGTCTTGGCTGGTTCTGTCAGTCATCAAAGGCGGCTTGAATTATTTCATCTCTGTCTAATCATTCTTCTGTTGTTTTCCCTTTGAGTGTTCACCATTCGTTGAATATTCCGACGTCATCATATACATTCGGGTATGAAATCTCTTAGTTTGGGAAGCTAAGTGCAGTTGTACTTGGAAAGTCTGTCAATCTAAGAAGATTACATGCCCGAGTTCTCCACCATCTATAACCAGGTTGGCTCTCTGATTATCGCATTAATAAGTAAGTCGTAGTCCACGTTAAGTATATACACAACCTAGCTTTATTTACCCTAATTAATTAACTAACCTTGACGTAATATTAATTCCAATATATACACAATTATACAGCACTTCCAGTTATTACAGAAATTATATGTTAGTATATAGCAATCTACATGTACAAGTGTTACCTATACAACTTAGATCTACTAACTGCATTTGCGCTGCAGAGTCGCATGCCAAGATGAATTCTGAAAGTGAACTGACTTGGTTTCATACTGACCAATATTTATATCATTGGAATTTTAGCGAGATCTCCAGGTAGTGATTCCTAACAATCGCAAACACTGTTTTAACTATTATATAAGTAATTCTAATGTCTTGACATGTCTATCAGTTATTTCATTCTACATCATGACATCTCCATTAACACTAGGGAGTCTTACCTAATAACAATAAAAGATTATCTTAGCCTAAATGACAGTCTGATATATAATTGGCACCTGGCTCTTGCAACAGCTTGCTGGAACTTGTCTAACAACACTGATTGAATGTCAACTTCCAGACTAATCAAACTGTTATCAAAACATGTTATTACAAACTAATACTCATATTACATATTAGTTCTAACTTATTCTACATGTGTTTATATTCAGTAAGTAAATATATCTATCGATAACTATCATTTAAAGCTTGAATATATGGTAATTTTAACTCTATACATTTTATGCTAACTCAAAATAAACAATAAACATTGAATAGTAATGGAACATAGTTAAGGTACGGTAAATGTACATGTGCATGTCTTATAGCTCTGCTATAATATACATGATGTATAGATGATGTATAGTCGGTAAAGGATGGTGCTATGAAGGTTGGTCCTATTACTTCAGTTTTGACGGAGTAGACGGACATCGTCAATTCATATGCGTTTGTGGAGAAAGCTTTATTGGTAATAACAAACCAGCTGCATGTAAAGAAATAAAAAATATTTTTTTCAATAATTCTATTGGGCTACTTATTTTGTGGGGATTTATTTCTATATACATCAGATGATTATCAGAATCACAATCCCCTTCTAACAGAGAAACGTTAAACGGGACTATACTGGATTGGAATTTCCGCTATTTTTTGGTAAAATCTTAAACAAGTGAGTAGTATACAAACAGCAAATTGAGTCACATTGACCTCAGAAATTTGCATATGACCTCTGTGACGTCACAGCGACAGCCAATCAGAAGCGAGTATTCTGTCACAGGGGTCATTGTGGGAGGTGGTGGTGGTGGGTTCAAAATGGCGGGTTGTGGGAGGTGGTGGTGGTGGGTTCAAAATGGCGGCCTGTGGGTGGTGGTGGTGGTGGGTTCAAAATGGTGGATTGTAGAAAAACGTATAAAATTAGGCGATTTTTAGGGGTGGGGTGTATTCATTGCACTACCTGCCTCACTGACCTCACCAGCCTGCCTACCTGCCTGTCCTGCCTGCCTGCCTGCCTGTTTGCCTACCCCGCTTGTATGAGACGAAAGCATGAGACGTGGAGAAGATTTTCCCTGGGACCCAGCAGCACCTCCGGTTGAAGTCTTGCCTGAAGACGAGCGTGTCAGGGACATTTATCGACGTCACTGGGCTACCATACGCCATTGTTTTCACCGTGACCGTCGTCTATTGGACTTGTATAACTATCGATTGCAGGACGTATTTGTCTACCTATGCCGAGAACATTTTCACAGATCAAGTGACAGCGTTCAAGTTGAATATGACATTCGGGTACATTTTACGGCACAAGGAGACGGACCAGGTGCGGTATTATTATCCCAGCAATAATACCTATGTGTTTGATCAGCCGTTCACGGTGACGGATGCGATTTCTCTGGAGCCTCTCATCGACCAACTGACTACGTTGGATCCATTGGAATGGGCCCGGTTGCAACGCCCCAATACCCAATGGCTTGTGGAAATGGTGACCAACGTCACATTTTTCGTCACCAAAATGAGAGATCATCCTATCGGTGCTCCTGTACTACTACCCCCTTGGTTGCTTCATCGACACGGCCTGTATGCATTAACAGCAGGGGCACACGGGCCCTACAAAGACCGGAAATGTCTGTTTCGGTGTTTGGCCGTGCATGTGGACGAGTGTGCCCCCAAGGCTTGTGACAGAGTGGCCAATGACTATTGGGAACAGTATTTACAGCAGCAAGACTTGGATAAGCGGCACTTCCGTGGAGTTCCGTTCAAGAATTTGGATGACGTGGAAACACTGTTCAACATCAATATCTTTGTATACCGATTACGATGCGAGGAGGATACATTTGTGGCTGAATTGGTTCGTCGTTCAACAGAACGGTATGCTTCTACGATGAAAGTCAATGTGTTCGACGACAATGGCGGGAGTCATTTTTCGCTGATCTACAATATGAGCCAGTACGCTCAGTCTTTCAGTTGTGCCCAATGCCATCGGGTGTTTCACCGTTCCTCCAACTTACGTTGCCACGAGAAAATCTGTACGAACGTGGTGAAGCGAGTATATCCGAGTGGTGTGTATCATAATACGCCTACTATTTTCCAGGAACTGGCCGATGAGGGTCTTATCATACCGGAGCAGGACCGTTATTTTCCCTACCGGGCGTGTTACGATTTTGAGGCCCTGTTGGAGCCCATGGACATGTTTTCAGCGAAAACGCAGTGGACGCAGCGCCATATTCCTCTGAGTGTGTGTATTTCGAGCAACGTACCTGGCTATGACGCTGCACCGGTGTGTTTCGTGTCCACTGGGGATTCCCATGAGTTGATCACCCGCATGATGGAGTATTTAGAGGAAGTCAGTGCGGCTAGTACAGAACTATTGGTGTCCAAGTTGCAGGACGTACTGGACCAACTGGACGATCGGATTCCTATACCGGGTGTATCGTTTAGTGACGATGAAGAGTCCGAGTCCGAGTCGGAGCCCGAGACGCAGCCCCTGCAGTCGCAGGATGTGCCTTTACCGAAACCGTATGCGGAGAAATTGAAAGTGCGCTTCCTACAATATCTAGGCCAGTTACCGGTGCTAGGTTTCAACTCGGGGCGATATGACTTGAACATGGTGAAGGAATTTCTTTACCCCTACTTGGCCCAGGCGAATACCCTCAAGTCCGTCATCAAGAAGATCAATAATCATATGGCCCTCACTACCACATCACTGCATTTCCTGGATGTACGGAACTACTTAGCTCCTAATTATAGCTATGATCAGTGGGTGAAGGCGTATGACTGTGCACAAACCAAAGGGCGGTTCCCTTACACGTATATATCCACGCTCGACTGTTTGGAGGAAACACAGTTGCCACCCCGGGATGCGTTCTTTGATGATTTGAAGCAAGTGGAATGTCCCGAAGACACGTTCCGGGAACTACAGCAGGTATGGAACGATCAACATATGCAGACCTTGCGAGATTTCCTGATATGGTATAATAACCTAGATGTGGTTCCTTTCCTGGAAGCGGCCGAGAAAATGGTTCAACTCTTTCGTCGTGAGATGCACGTCGATATCTTCAAGGAGTGCTTTAGTTTACCGGGTCTGGCGCTTCGCCATCTTTTTCAAGCGTGTCCTACGTACTTCTCGCTGATACAGCAAAAAGATGCAGACATGCATGATTGTCTAAAGCAGAACATTGTGGGCGGACCGAGTCTTATTTTTCACCGTTACCACGAGAAGGACGTCACTACTCTCCCCAGTGGAAAACCCTGTGCTAAGATAATCGGTTTCGATGCCAATGCCTTGTACCTGTGGTCTCTGGCCCAACCTATGCCCAGTGGCCATTATACACGTTGGTTGGCGGAAGGTCGGCATTTTACACCGCAACGCACGCCCTACAAGCATCTGGCTGATCAGTGGTTGGATTGGGAAGCCTATCGACGGGGAATTAATATACGACACCAAACCAACGCCACAGAGAAGCGCATAGGAGATCGTCGACTCCCCGTCGATGGGTTTGCCCTGGTGGGTAGAACACCGACCGTATTCCAATTTTACGGTTGCTATTGGCACGGCCACGGATGTCATTTCAGCGCTGGACGCTTCAACGAACGACGTGGAAAAACACCGGAAGAATTACGGGAAGAAGTGGTGGAGAACGGTGATTATGTGAAAGAGAGAGGATACCATCTGATCGAAATGTGGGAGTGTGAATTTCACACGATGTGCCAGGCCCTGCCCCATTTACGGCGTTTCCTAAAAGAGCGCGAGTACCCCTTGAGTCGTCGGCGACTCCTGAGTCTGCCACAGATGTTCGACGCCATTCGTTCGGGGGACCTCTACGGCTTTGTCGAATGTGATTTGCATGTTCCCGACACTCTCAAGCCTCTCTTCGCCAGTGCCCTCCCATCTTTAAGAACACGCTGGTGGGTCGGGATGATATTGGGGACACCATGAGGGCCTATGCGGAGCAACACGAGTGTTTGCCTCAACCTCGACGGATGTTGATTGGCAGTATGTGGGCCGAGAAAATCTTGCTGGGCACTCCCTTACTGCAGTGGTACATGAACCACGGTTTGAAAATTACCAAAATATACCAAGTGATACAGTACGTACCCCACGCCTGTTTTGCGGAGAATGCCGACATCGTGACGTCGGCCCGTCGTCAAGGTGATCAAGACCCGAGTCAGGCCATCATCGGTGAATCTTGGAAGTTGACGGGCAATGGGTATTACGGAAAAACGGTCACGAACCAGGATAAGCACGTGAACGTGAACATTTGTACTACTGCCCAAGCCCGCAAAAAGTGAATTCTCCTCTGTTTCGGTCCGTGGAGGTCATCGATGACGACACCTATGAAGTCACTTTAGCCAAGAAGACTAACCGTTACAACCTACCCCTGCAGATTGGATGTATGGTATACCAGGTGGCCAAGCTGAGGATGCTGCAGTTTCTCTATGATTTCATGGGTGTGTATTTTAAGCCATCAGACTGGCAACTCATGGAGATGGATACGGACTCGGCCTACATGGCCGTCTCTAATGCGGATTGGGAGTCCCTGGTGAAACCGGAGTTACGTACCCAGTATGAAGAGGAACGGGACCAGTGGCTACCTCGACGTGACCATTACCAGTACGATAAGCGTACGCCGGGCCTCTTCAAGCTGGAGTGGAGTGGGGATGCTATGATTGGTCTCTCCTCCAAGACGTATTACTGTTACGGGGAGAGACGAAAATAAGTTTAGCTGCAAAGGGGTGAGCCGGCGCGATCCCAACATCGACAAAGCCTTGTACTTGAACGTGCTGCAAAGCCAGGCCAGTGCGAGTGGCACTAACCGAGGATTTCGGGTAGTGGATCACCAGATGCGGACGTACATTCAGCAACGAGACGCCTTTACTTTCTTTTACCCGAAACGAAAAGTGTTGGCCGATGGTGTGAGCACCACTTACGGAACACTATAACTGTTGATACACAAAAAACTGTAAAAGTCAGGATGGCCGAGTGGTCTAAGGCGCCGGTATTAAGTGCTGGTCGGCGAAGAGCTGGCGTAGGTTTGAATCCTACTCCTGACAGAATTTTTGCACCTTAACCCTACTATTTGTACTCTGTATTCTATTTGTACATATTCTACCTTCTTGTTGACTTAAATAAAAAAAAAGTCAAACCCCTCATTTTTTGTGTTTTTTCATCAATTTTTATTGAACATCAATGAACGTCAGAACAACAACGTCATAACAATAACGTGATATAAAAAACAAGTGGCCTGCGCGCAGTGCATTTAAGTTAACCAGAGAAATGGAGCATGCACATTAAAACGAGAGGCCGTCCAGTCATAGACGAGGACATCACGGTCTTCGGCTTGACAATAATCATCAAACATGTGTACGATGGTTGGCATAGAATGTCCTCTACTCCGGTGAGTGAGATAAAACACACAGTACTGTCCGCACACACTACTCAAGGGTCCTTGTAATCTTTGAGTATTCCAACGCCACATTGTAGTAGAGACGTCCATGAATTTCACCAAATCGGGATGTAGGGGTGCAAGTCCGTAGGAATAAAAGTATTCGCCTTGGCCTAGGGTGTCCACGTACACAGCTACCCAATGTTCACCGGGTCGAGACCCCGGGTCTGTATTCAGGATGTAGGCTGCTGGGGTTGTGGAGTGGGTGGGAAACACATTGCGTGGAAACACACCTCGAAAGGGGACCTTAGGATCTCGCTGGAGTATGGCCATCAGCTGTTCTGTATCCATGACTCTAGTTGGCGTAGTCACACAGAACGTTTCTTTGCTGATCCACGCTGATGACGTTATCAAACTCGGCGTAGCAAATCACGTTAATGGTCTGGCCTAGAGCGGTGGCGAAACGCAGTTCCAACCGTAGGTTTCCTTTCTTCAGCAAGGCCAGTTGATGATCGTGTTCCAAGGTGGGGGTGAGGTCGAAGGCGAACAACGTGTACCCACGGTGAAAGTCTCGTCGAGTGATGGCATTTCCTTCGTCCTGGTTGTTTTGTCCTGTGGCTGTAAACAGGTTCAGGTAGCTCCGCACATAGTTTTGGTTACCAAAATCCGGTTGTAATGGCCGGGCTGGAATTTGATGGCCAGCCACGTGCAGTGCCAAAAAGTTCAGGTTGAAATGTTGAAAGGCGAACGGATTCTCATCCCACGCTCCATTGAAGGCGGTGTTGGTCACACACGCCACGGTAACACGTTTAGGGAGATCCCCTAGAAATAAATTTTCACGATTGGCCATCATCGTACCGGCTGGCAGAGAGAACACCTTGGTCTGTACGCGTCGGATGGGGTACAGGGCTGGTTTTTTCGATAAGGCTTCCATGTGACTCACCAACACGCCCTATTGCAAATCCACCGTACGCACAAACAGGGCTGCATCTTCTAGGATGATCTTGTAATTGGGGCCCTCTCCAGCGGCCATCAAGGCGAACGCAGGTGTGGAACGGATCAACTTGATCTTGATAGATACACCGTTCATCATGTAGCGGTCTTGCAGGAACAGATCGGCGTGGAGTCGTCCCATCATATCGATGGACTTGCTATTGGCTGCCATGTTTTTGCGCGCGATGAATCCATTATTGGCAGCGAGCACGCTATTCATGGATCCGGGTGTATCCTTGTAGTACAGCGCGGCTTGCAAGTGGGATTTTTTGGCATCATTGCCGTACGACAACAGCGTCTCCATGTAGGCTCGGTACGGGTACGTATTGGTCGACGTACTGATGAGTCTATCGCTCATACTCATATCCACCTGTTGGAACAAGGAGTGCAGCCAAAGATTCACCGGGCCTACTACTGCATCGTCCGCTATGTCGCCCCGGCTGCGGCCACTATTTTGGCTTTCACGTACAAGTAGGTGTGGGCTAAATCCTGGTAGGCTGTATCTTTGTTTTCAATGGTAAATTCCACAGGTCCCGTCCCCGTCAGGCTAGCCAGGGGTCGATGTTCTACCCAACGTCCTTCGGCTACACTGGTCTGGGTGGGTGGAATAATCCACAAATCCAATTCACTGTTGGTAGACGGACACGACTCGGAGTGAATGAATGCCATTATGCGAAGATGTCTCTCCTACTACTCTTCTTCTTCTTCTTGGTCTTATTCCTCGGGGGTGTGCGTCGTCGGTGTGTTGGACGTCGAATGACTCTTCGCTGTGTCCGTGGTTGTCTTTTAAGGGCTTTGGCGATCAAGACGCTGCCGGCTTCTTTAGCCCGTCGTTTCAAGGCTTGTCGGGGTGCTGTGCCTCCCATCACATCACCGGCCACGCGCAATCCACTGCGTACCGCTTGTTTGCCCACCGCTTTAACACCTCGTGTCACCAAGGGTAAGAACGTTTTCACAATGCTGCCCAGTATGTTCCCCAATCCGTGACCTCGTTGCATGCGTGCACCGCTAAAGATGGGCAAGCCTCCTCCCGTTTGTTTCTTGTAGTAGTCGGCATAGCTGGGCGTATGGCACTGGTAAGGCACGTACATTATACGAAGTGAGGAGAACGGGCTTGTCGGAAATGAAGTGTCAGCACCACTTTCCCTCGTTCGAATGCGACCGGGTGTCCCGTGTCATCTCTTATATCCACCGTGATCGTGTTGATATCGGTATGTCGTACGGGCAGGTAGAGTATATGGTTGAAACTCTGGTTGACTTGATTGCCATACGTCTTGCTAATGGGCACCACCCGTAACAGAGGTGTGTTCACATCGCCCACAATATGGCTGTCCACTGCGTCCGAGTAGACGTAGAGTCCGTACATGCCTACTTTCATATCCATCACAACGTCACCGTTGTCGGTGGTGGGCCCCGGATACACGCTGTAAGGCATACCTAACATTTGCTGTAGTGTAGGACTGAGTTTCACAGTCACGTTAGGGCTCAGCAGGATACAGGCCTTGTCGTTGTGTGGGTTGACAGCCCAGATCACGTGATTCTTGAAGGGATAGACTTTCATGGGTTTTGACCTATTCGTGGCCTCCCGTAGAGCCTTGTACTCCAACAAGGACAGCAGACCCTCTATGAACTTCTGGGGCGTATCGTATTGGCCTTCGGGGAGAATGAGTTTGGTTACTTTGCCTTCGTACGTCACCTCGTACCATACTTCTTGGTCTCGTACGTTGTACCACGAGTAAGGGTACTGAATATCTACCAGTCCACATTCCCACCGACCCGGTAAATGTAACGGTTGTGGTAATTGAGTGACATACTTGGCCAAGGTGTTGTCAGGAAACACATCGAGTGAACTATTACTGGGCAACGTCAGGTAAAACATGACGACTGAGTTGTTCTGCCTTCTGCATCGGGTTTTTATAGGGGTGCCCCTTAGTAGGGTTCCCAGGCCTTGGGCGCATTACCTCGGCGTCGTGATCGTCGTGGTGGTGGTGTGGCCCGTATAGAGGTCGCATAGGGGTGAAAAGAACGGTCCCGCCGTGAGGGTGTTTGGGCGGCGTCTGCGGTTGCCATTCACGTTCCCAGGTATGGGGAAGTCGAGAGGGTGCTTGCATCCACTTCCAGCGTTCACGATTTCCTACCAATTCTTGAGGGGTGTGTGTGTCTTTTAACCCCTGAGCAAAGGCTTCCCAGCCCGGTGGCTTAGAGTGTTTGCGAGAACGTACCATATCGTTGATCAAATCGGTCATATGAGACCCCGGCACCACTTGGTTTCGAATCAGCAGTTTTCCTTCAGCGTTCCAACTCATATCGGAATTCTGTTTCACCCGGTCCAACAATAAACGCGCCTTGGTCTTGAAGGCTTTAGGCACACTGGCCAACACTTCCTGTTCCAGCTGAGGTGAGGCAGAGGATGAGGGTGGCGGCGGTGTGAGTGTGGGTTGCGGCGGTGGTAGTTGTGGTGTACTACTACTACTACTCCCTCTATATTGATCCATAAACGTCTGGTACCGGTTCAGCGTATGATGGTAGAGTTGAATTTTCTCGTGATCGGGTAGTCGACGTTGGAGTATACTATTCATCTCTTCATCCAGAGACTGGAGTTGTTGCACTGTGGCAGGCACGGGATAGGGTAATTGCAAACTCTGTAACAGTCGAGGTTCGACCAGCATCATTTTTTTCGTATGTTCCATGACGTTAGCGTCCCAAGATGGAGCCTAGTAACGGTCCCAGTACAGTAGCGGCTAAGGGTGCGAGGAGTGCGCCGAGAAATCCACCTCACTGTAACACCTGTTTCTTTTTCTTGACACTCCCCGTCTTCTTCACCAACGTTCGGAGACCCGCCTTGTGCCGTTGCAATTTCCCTTTCTGCAGAGGACTAAGCGGAACATTGCCTTTTAACACATTATGTGCCACTTCACACAAACACCGTACCAAGTCGGGATCCGCCCCGCGCACCAGGGCCCGGCCCACCTCCGGTGGCGCGCTGCGTAATACGCGGAGGGCCGGCGTGTGCTTGCGTATCCGTGCAGACATGATTGTGACGGCTAGAGTGGGTTGTCTTCTTCTTTTATTTGGGTGTGTACACCGTCTGCACCTCTCCGGGAAAAATGTGGGTGCGCAATCGAAGGGTGGAGGGGGTGTCTTGTTTCAAGTCGATGAGTAGATACCCGTGAGCTCGTTGGGTAGCATCTTCAGGCTTCTCGTACAAAGGCCGTGTTTTTAGGGTACATCTGTTGGGCCAGGTGCATAATTTGGGAAGCGTCTCTGGGGTTTTTGAATAACACCACATACTGAGCATTCAAACTAATGTTCCTGTGCTCTTTGTTCTTACTGAAGAGATTCTGCACGATGTAGATGATGCTCAACCGACGATGATGGCTTCCTTTGGTAAAGAGACGGGTGATTCGACTGTCCGTTTCCGTCATGAGATCGTCCACCACGACCAACGTGTCTTTTGGCGTATCCTCAGGGGGTAAGCCTTCCACTAAGGTGAGTCCCGGGAGACGTGCCAGTTCCTCGTACGCGGGTTGCCAAGCTCCATAACACCACAGGATGCGAGCTACGGGCGGTGAAATGAGGGCTGACCCGTGTTGGATGAGACGTTGAACGAAGTGTGTTTTTCCCGACCCTGTCGGTCCAGCGATGAGACACGTGAAAGGATGCTGCCACCGAGGATCCATAGTTTTTTTATGAGGGTGATTTAGGGGTTTCGGATCGTACCGGGGGTTCGTAGTGGAACGGTGGGTACCGTTGCCGTGGTAAACGTGATTCACCGGAGTCCACTCTAAATGTTTTTAGCGTCGGTGTACTGGGTGAGGAGTGTCTCAGGGTAGACGGAGGCTGGTGATCAGGTGGAGTCGTAGTAGTAGTAGTAGTACGGGGCAGTCTCTGGGTTGATACGTGGCGGTGAGGTGACGTCGTGGGCCGCGTCGTAGTGGTGGTGGTAGAAGATGGCGTAGTGGTGGTGGTAGAAGATGGCGTAGGAGTCGTAGTGGTGGTGGTGGAAGTGGTGGAAGTGGATGATTGCGGTGGAATTGTTGGACGAAGGGTGTTGAAACAGGATATCACGTACGCCAAATCGTAGAACACGCCTCCAAATAAGGTACCCAGAAGCACTACTAGACACACTACAGTACCGACTTGTGCTTTTCGAGTCCGTAACAGTAAGGGTAGATGTGCACTATCCATGGTACAACCCTACACTGAAGGATGGAGGTGATAGGGGTTAGAATTTATAGGCGTTTCATGTCACGGCCTGACACCCAGGAATTAAACGAACGGGGCCAACCTTGCCATTTGACGAAATGATAGGGGATGCCACGTCGACGTTCCGTTTTCAAAATCTTTTCCACCGTGTAGTAGTCTTTCGGTGTTTTCACTATGGGTTGTAATTCTGCCTCGTAAAACGTGCCTTGCAGTGTTTCTCCTTGTAGATCTTCCAGTTGATAGACGTGTGGCTGTCGAGGTTTATGGCGAACGATGACAAAGTGCTCGTCACTCCAGTTGGGCAAGTAACGTTTCTCAAATTGTCCTTTCACTTTACTGTCGCGTTTGTCGCGTTTGTAACGGGGTGACGTGAGTGGTGGTGGACTGGGTGAGTACAGCGTACCACGCACTTGATGTTCGTTGCGTTCTGTCACATCGAGGGGAGCTCGCTGGATACTGCGAGGATAGGCTCGATTGTACCCTTGGACCAGTTGAGGTAGTACATCGATGTACCGTCGGGTGTTTTGGGCGGTAAAATACTTGTACATTCGTCCTTTGAAGGTGCGATTGAATCGTTCCACCACAGAGGCTTTGGTCTCGTTGTACGTATGGAAGAAAAATACCTTCTGTTTCTTAAGAAAGGTTTGAAAGGGTCGGTTGAGAAATTCTGTGCCTTCATCCGTTTGCAAATAGAGGGGTTTGCGCCCCGTCTTGAAAATCTGCTGGAACGCCCGTACTAGATTCTCTCCTGTTTTGGTGCGAATGGGTAGTACCCATGCATACTTGGATAAAATATCGATACAGGTCAACATGTACCGATGTCCATCATTGTGGGGTGCAAATCGACTCATATCCACTAAATCAGCCCGCCATTGTGCGTCTATGCCTCCTACGATGACTCGGTTACGGCGAAAATGTCGTCGGGCTGCTCGATGTAAACTATAAGTGTCTTGGGTTTTTAACCAGTCTCGAACTTCAGTTCGACTGATGCCTTGGGAATGGGCAGCTCGAGCGAGCGCTCCCACAGCGCTATACGCGGCTGGACTGGTAGGGTTGTAATACAAATCGGTTAACACCTTGTTCACTGTAGATGCTGACCCCTTTTTCCCTTTCGGGACCCCCTCATCACTGTCTTCCTACCCCTCATCGGGGTGCCCCTGGGTCCCCGTCGGGGTGTGGTGTGTTCGCTTCATCAGGTGACACTGACACTCTAGCCTCTGTGCACCCTATAGATATAGTACTTTTCTGTTCCCCGGCTGTATCGGGTTCATGTAGTTGTTCATGGGGTTCAGCCAGCGCGTCCTCCATAGCACGAGCCCACGCCAACTGGTCTGATGATCGCTCGTCCGGTGTAAACAGCTGGTCCACAATAGGCACCACTTTCTCCACGGCTGACCACAGATCGGGGCCTAGGGTGAAGCCTCGCGTAGGGTCTTGGTAGCGGCCCAGGCGTAGGAAGAAGGTGGTACGGTATACGTAGATGGCATTGTCTATGTGGATGAGGTGTCCGTCGAGCTCACCGCTCAACACCCGTTTAAATTTGGTCCAGCCGTCACGAGGTAGTGTCACCGTATTCGATACGGTCTCAGCGGGTGCCCAGCAAATAGCTCCACGGTCTTCTACCAGGGTGACTTTATCTTCATAGACGTGTAACCCCACCTGGGGTGTAAGGGGCAGGATGGCTCGTAGGTCGGATGACATGCTTGCTCCAAATGTCGAACGGTGAATGACACACACTCTGTCTCACCCCTGGTATTTATAGTGTCAGGTGGGTACAGACATGAGTCGTACTATTCTGTGAGGGAGGTCCTGTAGAGAGAGTACTTCATCGACCATGGGGACTACTTGTTGCAAAGCCGTCCATAGATCGGGGTCCAGAGTAAAACCACCTCGCTTGAGACAGAGGAGTCGAGCAAAATAGGGACCACGGAAAATGTAGACGTCGTCACACAGGTGAATGCTATCACCGTCGAGGTTACCGCATAACACCCGTTTCAAGGTAATCCAGCCTTCCGGGGATAAAGAGACACGCGCTGGTTCAGACGTACACCAACACCTACTATCGTCATCGATGAGCTCCACGCGTTGGGGATACAACAATAGGGTGCAGTCCGGTGTAAGAGTGCGGGTAGCTACAGAGTGCGCCTGGGGGTGGAGTACGTCGTGGACGTCGGTGATAATAGCTTTCAGCGCCTGCCATAATGCCGGCCGGAGTAGGATAGAGGCACCACCACACTGTTCTAACCGGGGAAAAAAAGAATCATCTCTACCACTTCGTAGGTAGACACCGACTCCCACGTGCATGAAATCGACTTCGGGCTCTTTTCCCTGTAACAACCGTGTCAATAGAGTCCATCCTGCTAGGGTTAAACATAGCTTCACCTCTCGGGGATGTTCTTCGATGAGCTGCAGTTCATGGTCATAGACGATGAGGATGACGTCAGGCGTGAGTTGGGAGAAGGCAAGCTCCGCTCCGTGCGCTGCCATAGTGGTGAATGACAAAACACCGACGAGGCAAATGTGTATATATCGATTCTTGCCCCTTCGTGAAAGTCCGTGATGACTCGTCCGTTAAAAACCCCTAGTCCGTAACCGTACACGTTATAGGTGCGCACCTCTCTCTATCCGTACCCGTAACCGTTCTAGTTTTTATTCCACCCTCATCCTTCGTGAAAGTCCGTGATGACTCGTGAGTAAAAACCCCTAGTCCGTAGCCGTACACGTTATAGGTTTTTTTTCGCACCTCTCTCTATCCGTACCCGTAACCGTTCTAGTTTTTTATTCCACCCTCACCCTTCGTGAAAGTCCGTGATGATTCGGGCTGTAATGTTATCTGCAATCATTTAACCTAGGAATTGACGAATTTTCGTGCAAAATAGGCGGATTGTAAATTAACCCAGGAAGGGTGGTCGCGCGGACCTGGGTGTAGACACCTTGTAGACCACCAATGAGCATCCATTCTCATGTTTATAAATAGCCGCAATGATTTAACATAGGAATTTGCACTAGGTGAATTTTCGTGTAAAATGAAGGGATTCTGACGACACCCAGAATGCATCACTGGCGCCAGTGGTGTTGGCCCTTTTCAGGGCCAACCCCCAATGTTATCTCAATACACGCAATCATTTAACGTAGGAATTGTGAATTTGGTGCAAAATCAGCGGATTGTAAATTAACCCAGGAAGGGTGGTCGCGCGGACCTCGGTGTAGACACCCATCACCAATGAGCATCCATTCTCATGTTTATAAATAGCCGCAATCATTTAACATAGGAATTTGCTAGTGCGAATTTTCGTGTAAAATGAAGAGATTGTGACGTCACCCAGGAATGGCGCCAGTGGTGTTGGCCAACCCCAATGTTATATGAATACACGCAATCATTTAACCTAGGAATTGACAAATTTGGTGCAAAATCAGAGGATTGAGAGTTAACCCAGGAAGGGTGGTCGCACGTGGGCCTAGGCATCCATCAGCCACGTGTACATCGACTCTCATGTTATTAATACACGCAATCATTTAACATGGAAATTTTCCACTAGACGAATTTCGTGCAAAATGACGGGATTCTGGCGTAACCCAGGAAGGGTGGGGAGCCCACTATTGGCCAATGAGATGTCTATAAAAAGAGCCAATGAGATGGCTATAAAAAGAGCCAATCTGCTAGCCCTAAAAAGAACCAATGAAGCCAGTATCACCGAGGTTGAAACAGCCAATGAAAATGACCTGTATGTCAGTATAAAGCCAGGAGGAGCGTGGTGAGCGGCATTCCAAAACTTTTCACCGACCTGCAAACACGTACAGCTATATTGAAAGAAGAAGATGAACCGCGTGGCAAAGATGTCGACAAGCAAGGCTTCGGGGCGAATGGTGCAAATTCAACAGGAGATCGCCCGGAGGCAAAGACGAGCCATGATCAAAGCGATCAAAGATTTTTGGTACGAAGAAATTCAAGGCTGGTGCCGGTACGTGGAAAACGACAACAACAACGTCAACCGCGCGGCAGCACAGAATCTGACGACCCTGATCAGGACGGCCAGAACAGTGGGGGACGAGGCATGGCTGGTGCACCTCCAAAACACCATGGAGGAGATGCACCCTCCCCCTCCACCACCACCACGACAACACCAACAACAACAACAACAACAACAACAACAGCCTCAAGTGGAGCCAGAATATGTGGAAATAGGAGCCATAATACCACCCGCCCGCTTCCTGCAAGACCTTCCCATATCTGCTGACATTGAAGACGGACAACAACAACACAGATACACCATGGAACCATACCGATATTTCTCCGTCAGTGAGATGGAGTAGACAGGAAAACTCCCCCTGAAGAAAACAGGGTCAACAAATTGACTTCAACGGCCCTTTTCAGGGCCAACCAATTGTTGTCGAAAGAGAACTTCTAACTTGGCACAAATTCAAATCACAGGTCCTACATCATGTCCTCTTTATTCTATAGTATTACCAAACTCCCAACACCAAAAAACAATCCCTGCCCCATTAACGGCCCTTTTCAGGGCCAACCCCTTACTTCCAAACACACAGGGGGTTTTTTCTCAGTGTTTTAGGGCTAACCCATGCAAAAATTTGATGCAAAATGAGCGGAATGATTGCAGATAACATTACAGCCCGAATCATAACGGACTTTCACGAAGGGTGAGGGTGGAATAAAAAAACTAGAACGGTTACGGGTACGATACGATACGATACGATACGATACGATACGATACGAATTTTATTACGATCAAAGTAAACGTACAGTGATCAAGGGGAAGTAACTCCCAACATAAACAAAAACACTGATACGGGTACGGATAGAGAGAGGTGCGCACCTATAACGTGTACGGCTACGGACTAGGGGTTTTTTACATTTTAACATGGCAAAATTTAGACGGTGAATTTGGTGTAAAATGAAGGCATTCTGTCGTGACCCAGAATGCATTGGGGTAATATTATAAAGAGTGGAATGGACTTTAACCTGGAAATTGATGTGTTATTTACCTATTGTTACCTAGGTATGTGTGCGGGAGTTGGTGTTATTTTTATTTTATTTTTTTGTGCTTTTGAGTTTACAAGTTTCCTCTTTCGGAAAGATGGGTTGGCCCTAAAAAGGGCCTTTGGAAGATGTAAGCGATTACATCGTTGGGGACAGGTGGCATTGTCTTCTCACAGTACACACCGGGCATATCAAGGCTATGAATTCACACACTAGGGGGTTGTAATCGTCCGGACACTGTGGTAATCGGGCATGTCGGTGTATACAGGCTATACACAAGGCTTGATGCCCACAGGGGAAAATGGCGTATTGGGCGAAGTGATTACAGCATTCCACGCAGCGTAAATAGGGTGCTGCTTGGCATTCTGTGTTGGATGCCAGTCTTCTTTCTATTGCGGTAGCGTAGTGCATGACGTCTTCAATTTGTTCGTTTTCTTTTTTTCTTCTGTCCTCTCTTATTCTGTTTTTTCTTGAGTCTTTTCTGTTTTTTCTTGAGTCTTTTCTGTTTTTTCTTGACTTTCTTTTTCGGGTACTGTCTTTTTCTGTGTTTTCTTGAGTCTTTCCTCTTCTCCTCTTTTCCTTCTCCTTCTTCTCCTTCTTCTTCTCCTTCTTCTCCTTCTTCTTCTTCTCCTTCTTCTCCTTCTTCTTCACTGTCTTCTTCTTCTTCTTCTTCTTCTTCTTCTTCTCCTTCTTCTCCTTCAGCTTGGAGGCTTTGTTGTTGTTGTTGTTGTTTCAAGATATCTTCTAGCACTTGGTCCATTTCGTCAAAACGTTGGTATTCGAGTGTCGTAAGATCCGGTGTGGCTCCTGGGGGGTCACTAAGATCCGGTATGGCTCCTGGGGGGTCACTAAGATCCGGTGTCGCTCCTGGGGGGTCACTAAGATCCGGTGTCGCTCCTGGGGGTCTTGATTATGGTCGCCCTGTGGTTGTTCTTCATGTTTAAATAGGTCTTGTATAATAGCATCGATCCATGGCTCATCATGTACCATATCGATGTTGCCGAGCAGTTGTAGTTCATCATCATCATTTATCATGAAGTCTGGTAACAGGTTGTCAATATCCATGATTTCAGCCAGGGATGACTCCATGACTGTGGACTCAGGCTGGTCAAATACGGTGTAATAGGCTGGTGAATTTGCACTGGTAAAATGAAAAGCTTCTCCACGTCTAATACAGACTGGCATAATTGTGAATGAATCAGTAAATACTGCGCGCTATTTATAGTGTAACGCGCGGACGTGAGCGTAATAGCGTAATTTTTATATCACATCTTTGTGCTCACTTACGCTGGAGAAATATTTTTGTGTTTCTTTTCCAATTTTAAACCGGTGTGATTTTGCAATAAATGCGAGTGCACGTATAAAATTTATTTCAAGTTGAACTGAGGCAACTGATCGTGTAGCATTTAAAAATTTAGAAGGGTAGCGGTAGACTAAGCCACTATTTTTAATGATTTTATCGATTTTTACACCCGTAACGTTATGGTTAGGTAGTGTGGAAAACCCGGTACACTGGAAATAAATCGGTTTTCCTGGGTAAAAATACGTCAAGTATGTTCCTCACAGCCTTATAATGTCACCCTGAAAATTGTAGCTGGTTTATCGAAAGAAAACTAGGAAATTTTATCGTATCACACCGGCTACGGTAACACAGCACTATACAGTGTGCAGGCAAAATGTGAGTACAGCTATGGGTGTCAAATGGGGTGTGTTACCGTAGCCCAAGGATAAAATTTCCTAGTTTTTTCTTTTCGATAAACATGCTGCAGTGAACTCACATTTATTGCAAAAAAATGACACCCGTTTTAAAGTTGGGAAAATAAAAGACAAAACATTTTTAGCAGGTACCGCCATCTTGGACCCACTCCCACAGGCTGCCATTTTGAAGCCACCACCACCACCTCCCACAGGCCGCCATTTTGAACCCACCACCACCACCACCCACAGGCCGCCATTTTGGTCCCATCACCACCACCACCCACAGAACGCCTAGACTATAAATAACGCGTAGTATGTTGCCATTTATTCACAACTACAATCATGGGTACAAGACGAAGGCTATTCACCGATCCTAGAGAACACAGAGAGGTGATTACGAGTGAAGAACATAACGATGGAGTGACAATAATTACAAGCTTTGAGCGGGTTATTGCCGACGAAACGATGATACGGCGAAGTGACGAACAACTCGAAGAGCTCAGGAGGGAGGCAATGGAAGAAGAACTGCCCGACCTAGCGTGGTTAAACAGTAACAGACCTCCAGCAAATACAACGGCTACCCAAACACCAATTATAACAACGGCGGCTACCGAGTCGATGTTACGGCGAAGTCAAGAACAAGTGGAAGAGCTCAGGAGGGTGGCAATGGAAGAAGATGCGAGGTTGATGAGACGGCGAAGTGAAGAACAAGACGAGGAGATCAGGAGGGTGGCAATGGAAGAAGATGAGGATGTAACTGATGAAGAACTCCCCGACCTAGAGTGGTTAAACAGACCTCCAGCAAATACAACGGCTACCCAAACGCCAATTATAACAACGCCACCAACAACAACAACAACAAGAACAACAACAACACCACCACCATGCTCTTGGGCCGAGGTAACCCGCCTCAACGAGCAGATTAATCACATGAGACAAGACATGGATCAAATGGACGCTGTGAATTTAAAACAACAACAAAACCTAGATAAGGAAGAAAGTAAATCAAGCTGCAGCGTGTGTACAGACGACGAAAGCCTGTACGCCCTATTTCCGTGCGGGCATTTATGCCTATGTGAAGAATGCTGGGTGACGCTAACATGTATAGGGGACATGTGCCACTGCGCTGAAACGGACGAACAGCATTTAAAGATCAAGTGTCCCGTCTGTAGGAAGCAGGTGGCCGGGGTAAAGAGAATCTACCGCTCCTAAAACAAGTGTCGTAACACTTTTTCAAAGGCCCTTTTTAGGGCCAACCCATGTTTTCGAAAGAGGAAACTTCTAAACTCAAAGCACAAAAAAAAAAAAACACCAGCTCCCATCACCCCTATGAAAAAACCTAAGGTCTTCACCACAATAGACTCTTAATGTTGAATTTTTTTAATACAATTATCTTTTGCAAAAGAATGAACACTAACAGCCATTTTTTGAATTTTCTACTATTTTTATTAACACAAATAGAATGAACGTGTTCACCAGACTCTGGGTATTGAATTTTTAATACAATTATACGCTATGAAGGCGCTTCAATGCACATAGAATGAACATAAAATGAACATAAAATGAACATAGTGTAGGAATACGTGAGGAGAGAAGCCGTATTTTCAGCTTGAGCAAGACTGGCAGATGATAATGTCTGAATGTTCCAATGCAATAAGACTTGAAAATGTTCAATATTTATACAACAAGACAATAGAATGAACGTCTTCAACTCTGAGTATTGAATTTTAATACAATTAACAGTAAAACTCTGAGTATTGAATTTTTAATACAATTATACGCTATCAAGCCGCTTCAATGAACGTGTAGGAATACGGTAAATGTTTTTCAACACCAGACTTGTTCAATAGTTATGCAACAAGACTTGTTTGAACTCATCATCGTCTTTCCGCCCCTGGTGCACGTAGATGTAGGTAGCAATCTGTTCACGTGGAATTCTGGGAGCGCAGGCAGCTTCCAATGCCAGGGCAATTTGCTCCTCGGTCACGCCCTGTAGTGCCTCAGTGATGAGCGCGTATGAGGGTACACTATTCTCCACACACGTATGCATGTTTATCGGACTGTTGTTCCCACAGCCTGCACATGCTTCGATACGCAAGTGTCGAATGCGAGGTCTGACATGATCCAGGAATGTGTCGATGTACTTCTTACAAATATACTGAGTCACCTGGTCAGACAGGGCTTCATGAATTGTAGCTGTGAGACTCTGCAACTTCCGCCACGCCGTTATTTTCAAGGTGACACCCTGAGGACAGGAACACGCTCTTGCGTATCTAACCTCATTTTCCATTTGCGGATATGCACCAGGAGCTGGTCGTTGAAATAGGCACAGCTGACAAAGATGTCGTCACCCACATAAAATTTCGCTTCGTCACTCCCCTGGTCGCGAATGACCGCATCGATGGCGTAATCAAGGGTCTGTAGTTTTAGCCAGGTGTCGAAGGTCAAGGCAATATGCCTAGCTGGTCTGTCGTTAAAGGCCGGTGCGTTAAAATGCGTTAAAATGCTCCCAAATGTTCGTGTGGGCTGCCTGGTAGGCCTGCTGGATAATGTTATTGATCTCCTGCACAGACATAGGAAGTTGCACCTCTTCTTCTTTCACGGGCTCAGGCACTTGCTGGGGCAATAATCTGGTGAATTTGCATTGGTAAAATGAAAAAAAGTAAAAGGTTCTCCACAGCTCATACAAGCAGGCAAGCAGGCTGGCTAGAGGTGAGGCAGGCAGGCAGGCAGTCAGGCTGGACAGGCAGGCTAGAGGTGAGGCAGGCAGGCAGGCAGGCAGGCAGGCAGGACAGGCAGGTAGGCAGGCTGGTGAGGTCAGTCAGGCAGGTAGTGCAATGAATACACCCCACCCCTAAAAATCGCCTCCTTTTATACGTTTTTCTACAATCCACCATTTTGAACCCACCACCACCACCCACAGGCCGCCATTTTGAACCCACCACCACCACCTCTCACAACCCGCCATTTTGAACCCACCACCACCACCACCCACAGGCCGCCATTTTGAACCCACCACCACCACCTCCCACAACCCGCCATTTTGAACCCACCACCACCACCTCCCACAATCCGCCATTTTGAACCCACCACCACCACCACCCACAGGCCGCCATTTTGAACCCACTACCACCACCTCCCACAACCCGCCATTTTGAACCCACCACCACCACCTCCCACAAGCCGCCATTTTGAACCCACCACCACCCACAAGCCGCCATTTTGAACCCACCACCACCACCTCCCATAAGCCGCCATTTTGAACCCACCACCACCACCACCCACAAGCCGCCATTTTGAACCCACCATCACCACCTCCCACAAGCCGCCAATTTGAACCCACCACCACCACCTCCCACAATGACCCCTGTGACAGAATACTCGCTTCTGATTGGCTGTCGCTGTGACGTCACAGAAGTCATATGCAAATTTCTGAGGTCAATGTGACTCAATTTGCTGTTTGTATACTACTCAAGTGTCCAGGTACCATAAGCTTTCTCGAGCGAGAAACATCCTATCGTTAAAATGTTCAGAAAAATTCTATTGTTCAGATATCTCGACAAACAGTCGGCGAAACCGATCAACCATATCGCGTATGCCACCACTCCGCTGCATGAAGCTACGGCATACGTTTTATGAGTACGAAAAAATAAATCAGTTGCAGGGCGGCGGCGATTGTAGCGGTCTGAATTATTCGAAGAGAGATAATTTAAATGATCGGTCAAATATTTTTTTTTCATTTTCATGCGCATATTCTCGCTTTCCATAAGGAGGATGACGAAAACCTCTTTGGTGGAACAAGTACCATCTATACCGCCATGTTCATCGCTATCGTCTTCGTCAGTGTATTCCATCGTGGAGCTATCGTCGTCTGAGAGTCCATCCATAGATGATGATTCGCTCTCATCAAGATAGGATAATGATAGATTATCCCTGACGGCGATAAGCATGTCCGGCATGACATCATCAACCCCAGGCCTAGGTTCCATATCAACGTAAGGCTTGTACATGATGTTGTTGTTAATCTACAAAATATGGATTTTTCTATGTTAATATTCGCCACTAAGCTATCCCTCAACCAAGCTTAAATGATCATCAGTGGAAAAGACAAATAAATTGCCAGATTACTAACAACAATTTTTTATTATCTTTTTTATTATTTTAAAGAAAATGCCATCTCAAGTAAAACACCATCTTCACAAGTCCAGGTAAATCCTAAATCCTCGCAAATCCTCGATCGATACACTGGCTCGCGAGGATGGTAAAACACGGCATTGGGCACGTTCGGACATACCCGCCGACCCCATGTTCGAACGTTAAACGGATTCCGCGGCTCCGGCATGTTCACAAATATGCTCCTCCTCATCTTCGCTATAACTGCCGCTGCCACTTGTGTTATTTTTAGATATCGATAACTGGCCACCAGAATATTGTGAGTTGTTACGTTCGAAAGCTATTTGTATTGGGATAACTCCCGGATATTTTTTTGCTTTTACATTTACTTTTGGGTGAAGCAACAATACCCGCAACAATGCCATGTTTTCGTGAACCGCCCCCATGTGCAGCATTGTGGATCCACATTTGGCATTTCTTGTATTCACATCGGCACCAACGTTCAATAACAATTTGATAATTTCTAAATATGCAGGGTTCGTCGGTTGGAGTTGACAATAATTATTGCCAGCCATGTATAAACACGTTTCCCTGTCATAGTTTACTATTTCTAGGTTTCGGGGAACAGAGTGTGATGGTTGTTGATGTATCAGCGACATAACGCATAATTTCTATATATCCCCGAACACAAGCTACATGTAAAGGCGGAGTCCACAAGATCGAGTTGCGCTCCCGCTTCCCCTAATTCACCAGCGATTTTGGGTTTTTTAACTATTGTCGCTAGATGTAGCGGCGTTTGCCTTTCGTCAGTTTGCAAGTTAATATAACTGACATGAGGAGCTAGATTTATCACGAAAATAGTAAGAGGTACATTTTTGTGAATTATAGCCATGTATAATTGAGTATCTCCATCCTCGTCTTGGCTGAAAATCTCCATCTGGTCACGAGATAATACAAGGGTATGGTTGGCCATCCCTGCCACAATTCCTCATTTACAGGGTGCCTGTAAATAATATATACCATGGTATAAAATGCCAAGCCTGCCATAATTCGTATTTACAGGATGCCCGTAATTATTTTGTACCATGGTATAAAATGCCGAGCCTGCCATAATTCCTATTTACAGGATGCCTGTAAATCGCCAAGCCTGCCACAATTCGTATTTACAGGATACCTGTAAATAATATATACCATGGTATAAAATGACGAGCCTGCCATAATTCCTATTTACAGGATGCCTGTAAATCGCCAAGCCTGCCACAATTCGTATTTACAGGATGCCTGTAATTCATTTTAGCCGTAAGTCGTAAATTTTCGCCTTCTTATTACTTCCACCAATGATATGCGCTTTTACAAATTTGGTGCCGGGCTCTACACAACCTCCAAACAGGGTCATCTTCCCTTCTGCCTGTCGATCGACCCTGCCCTCAGTCAATTTACATATAGCCATGTACCAAAACATCATTTCACAAAACCTGAATTTTACCAGCCAAAAACAGTCCACATACTAAATACGAGGATATATAATTTTGCAGATGTAAATGTGCGGGAACATTTAATTCCGACAAAGCAAGCATCGCTGATTTGTTTTCAAACAAACGACCGTTAGCCTTGATCATGGAGCTTACTGTAGATGGAGGAATAACATCTTATCAGTCTCATCTACCACCGTCTGTGTTTAATCCGTTTAGAACCCTGCTCAAAGAAATATCAAAGCAAGCCGGCTACATAATGAGGTCTTAATCTGTTGACACTGCTGGTTTTATTGCTCTCAGCCTGTCCTGTGTGTTCAGGTCTGGCCAATGACAGCAATCAAGGAGCTTGATGTCTTAAAACTGGGGTCTATCTTTGAACACTGCATGGTTACAGTAATCTGGGCGGAGATAAACTACAACCAACCGTAAACCGACCAATCTGTAAATAATGGCTGTATATTGGAAATCATGGTAGCCAGGAAATCAGGCTCGGAAAATGATGCCTTTTGGTGCAAAAAAAACATTGAAATCCGTCCACTAGATCCAGATTTATGAACGAATGAACATATATATTCAAGCTGAGTGAATTGTTCTCGTAAAATAAAATATTTTCCGGATAATATGAATGGACACATTGGTGAGATGGCTGGCTGCTTTACACATTCCGACATTCGATTTGGGTGCTCACACGAGCGAAAATCGCCTTTTAACGCATTTACATTATCAGGATTTAACTCCCTAAAACATGCTCATACCACCACGGAACATTGCGGAATTAGCCGAGAGTCCCTGAAAGCCTGGTCAGTCAGCCCACCATGTGGTAAGCTAAGCGGTCATAAAATAATCAAGGGGCTTAGTTATATCACTTTCGGCGGCCAAATTTTGACCATTGATGTCACGGAGTGATCTCTCAATCTATATTAGGCCCCATGCCTTGATGTAGTCCAAATGTTGTTGTAAAGAGATGAACAGTTATTTAAGTATTTGATTAATTCTGGTTAATTCAAGTTGTTGCGATACCGAGCAGTTCGGATAATCTCGCACTTTTAATCTCTGGCAAAGGCTACATGGCTTGGTGAAGACTCACTGTGCGGAGACTGCCAGAGCGTTTTTTCGCCCTGTATAATTTACTGAGGGCAGGGTCGATCGACTGACAGGAGGGGAGATAACCCTGTTTGGAGGTTGCGTAGAACCCAGCACCTAATTTGTAAAAGCGCATATCATTGGTGGAAATGATAAGAAGGCGTAAATTTACGACTTACGGCTAAATGAATTACAGGCATCCTGTAAATACGAATTATGGCAGGCTTGGCATTTACAGGTATCCTGTAAATACGAATTGTGGCAGGCTTGGCGATTTTATACCATGGTACAAAATAATTACAGGCATCCTGTAAATACGAATTATGGCAGGCTTGGCATTTACAGGTATCCTGTAAATACGAATTGTGGCAGGCTTGGCGATTTTATACCATGGTACAAAATAATTACAGGCATCCTGTAAATACGAATTATGGCAGGCTTGGCATTTACAGGCACCCTGTAAATACGAATTATGGCAGGCTTGGCATTTTATACCATGGTATATATTATTTACAGGCATCCTGTAAATGACGAATTGTGGCAGGGATGGCCAACCATACAAGGGGAACCTCTCAATCACCCCGTTGAGAACAAGGGTCGATATCATCTGTGGCCGGAGTCGACATATACTCTAACAAAACTAACTTCTGCAATATATTCTAAAGTTTACTTACGCTAGACATGATGAAATGACACAAAAGATCAAGCGCCTTTAGCGGTGTAGTACAAATGCGGTCAGCTCGTCCTGTTTAAAAAAAATGTTAAGCATAAATTATTACTGTGTATTAATTAACATATCGTTTTATTTTATAAACAGCGGCTATCTACTGAAGATTTGATCTTATGCTAATAATATATATGAACCTGCCAAACAACAACAACAACAGTAACAACAACAACAACCAAACAAACAACCACAACAACAACAACCGAACAAACAACCACAACCAACCAAACGAACAATTAAAACAACAACCAAACGCACGATTAAAACAACAACCAACCGAACAACCAAATGAACCAAACAACCAACCAAAACAACAACCAAACGAACAACCAAACTAACAACCAAACTAACAACCAAAACAAGCTTAGAGAATAAAAAATTATATTAAGGGACTTGCATAATATGGTGCAGTCAGTGACCTGTCATACAATTACTTCCATTTAGTACATTTCTCAACTTCATGACAGTGGCTCAGTGAGCCAAACAACATCTAGGTTCGGGATATGTCTGTATTGGGCAAGTCCCAAATTCACATGAAGAAAGTTCTTCACTTTGAAGCTATACCTCTTTCAAAAATTAGCTTTGTAAGCTTATATCCCCAACATTCTTAGATTTGCATCGCTACCAAATAGTGTATAACCCCCTATATAGACAGACCTGAAAAATATATTCAGAAACATAATTGTATTTGTCAGTCTGGCAACTCCCATGTTTAACACCACAAAACATCAAATACTAAGATACAAACACTTTTCATGCAAGCAAAGGCTATATTTTAAATCAAGGACTTCCCAAGTGAAACATACTGAATATTGGTGAGGACTAAATTGCAGTTAAAATCATATATAGAATATAAAAAAAACCCAGAATGATCTTCATACATATTGGTCAATAACGTTCTAGCATTTATGAGGATATCGATCATATATTAGGTCAGATTCTGTCCAAATTCAGTCACAGGGAGTTTATTCTCCTATCCAGAATTAATGGGTTATCGGCCTATCTCGGGTGTATAATGAGGATATAATATGTTTTAATCCTGCCAAGTTGAGGGTCTGTTTTAATGTATTGATTAGGATGATCAACATGCGACATAATTTGAGATACCCCATACGAAATGGTAAATGAAATTTAGAAATAGTGTACGATGTCCACACCTGTACGTCTGTATTTCCTACGATGTTTCCATAAGGCTAAGTATGTCTTTATCGTCCTTCAGTATATTGATAAATTACAAGCATCTGGTCCGTCAATCAGTATTCAGCCGTTGCCCATTTAAGAATATCTGCGTCCATAATCCAAAGACATATTTCACATTCCATAAATGAACATTAACATGAAATTCATAAACACAGGGACATTAATCACCAGGACACTCTTAGCCATCATACCGGCACAGAGATTATTCCAGACACAGGTTCAAATCCTATGTTAGTAACAGATGATCTAGGTCAATAAAAAACATACCCTACCTACCCTAAATAGTCAGGCTTGCACCCTACAGTAGAATGGGTCGACTGCGCATGAGCGATGAGTAGTAGTATAGAAAGTGCACGCGATCTCCCTATCCCTATAGGCGTGGCGCGGGATAGAATGGATCGACTGCGCATGCGCGATGAGCAGTGCGCGATGAGTAGTATAGAAAGGGCACGCGATCTCCCTAGCCCTATAAACTAACTCATGGGGGTGAGTGAACCCATGGGGGTAAATGAACCATGGGGATGAATGCGCACTCGTGTTGGTAACAAGCATTCAAACAGTGTTCATACGAATCAAGTCAATAAAATAAACAGGTAAACTACTCTCTCTTTTTCGGTGCCTAAACTATTTTAATTTGTTTAGTCAGTAACCGCACAAGGGGCCATTCAAGTATTACGAATGCAAGAGGGGGGAGGGGGTATGTTACAGGCCGTACAGGTTGCGTACATGGGGAGGAGAGGGGTAAAAGCCACAGCGTATGCAGTTTTCGCGTACGCAACTTGCGTCACTCATCAACAACAACACAGAGGAAACCAATGGAAATCCGCGAAAAAAGTTACGCCACCTATCAATTGATTAATTATTCCCCTTGTCGTTAATGTGCGGGAGAAATCCTCAAACGCCAGCCACGAGGATAGGCCAGTACACGTAACAGGCTGTCTTTTTTGACAGACACGCACAATAAACGATGATGTTTGTGAAATATTAAAGCTGACAGTGTGTGTTCAAGACACATGATCTTCTCTATGGACAGTTATTAAACTTAGCCATATGAAGTTTAAGAAATAAAATTTACGAATTTGTTTGCACAATTTGGCGATTGCTTTGGAAAGTTTTGCCCCGCGAACTTGAGCGTCTGCCCGATGTTACACACGGGAAATTTCGGAAGTATACAGGCCAAATTACAGAAGATCTTACCATTCTTTGGTTTAGTTTACCGTAAAAGATGTGTCGATTCGACGGGAATTTTCCGCGATGTACCGACACTGCGTTTCGATCTCATTCCTTAAAAACGCACAGAAAATAAAAATCTAGCTACACATATTTCTCATCTCAAGTAACCTGATCATGAAACTTTAAATATCATTTGTGTATCTTCAGTCGTTCTCTTGTGCGGTTTACCGGGTAACACGATTTGCCGATGGTGTTAGAAACGTACACTCGTTAAGGGGGCGAATTTCAGAAGACTTCCCGGCAGATCGTGTAACAGGTTTTCCGGTAATTAAAAGAAAAAGACTTAAGATTAAAAAATTCAGATTTGTTTGCGAACGTAGGCCTAATATTCGGGGTCGTCCTATTGTCAGGCCTGTGTCAAGCCTCTCCAGGCCGATTGGCAGGCCGTGTCAGGCCGGCTTATATATACGGAATACTTGCTTTATATACGAAATTACAACTATTTTTGGATCTTACTATAACATTTATACATTTCTGCTCTTATCTGATATATTTTTAGGCATGTATCGGCAATTGGATGCCCCCAAATGCGGGTGACAACAGACACCATCAATGATCAATCAACAAGTTGAACAACGACAACATGAACATCATTATCAACTAAAATCCTGCGTGTGACGATCAAGCCAATGAAAACAATTACAATTGAATGTATAGTAATGCTTACCAAATTCGACAGTGACAATACAACCAGATAATCAAAAATTTTGAATTCAAGGAGTAAAATCCACAGCGAAAAAACACTGGGAACAAAGAACGCGCGTCTACAATCTAGTACAAAATAAGAATCGTACAACGTAGTCGGAAGGAGTAAGCTGATTTTGCTCACAATACACTGCAGATTTCAAGATAGAGACAATATTCTGCTGACGCTGGAATATATTATATATTTGTAGAATTAAAACACGTTACATCATCATTAAAATATCCCACATTAATTTGAATGCTGAATAATTTAATAAACTGTTATTCGGATCAATCGAGTTGTTATTAGGATCTCGTGATCGATGCTCGCACACGTCTGGATGTTTGCTTGTCCATGAATATACTACAGTATATTTTATGTCAGCTTTTAAAAAAGATATTGAGATGCATAGTGCAAAATTAGCGTTGCCTTTCCGACTACGCTGCTAGGTTCCTATTTTTACCCCCTACAAAATTGTCGACGCGCGTTTCTTGTTTCGGCTACTATGTTTTTTTATGGTTATGATACTGCTGTGGATTTACTCATATATCAGTAAAACTCAACATTTGTATTACTTAGTTGTCACCTTCGAGATCTGGTCAGTACCAGGCAACAGTTCAATTTTTATTATTCCACTGATCGGACAAATCACTATATAAATCACGTATTCTATGTTGACGCCCGGAAGAAATGTGGCAAAAGTTAGTTTCGCATTATTCATTTTCTGTTTTCCCCTAGGTTATTCACGGCTGGGGACAAACAACGTTTTGGTCGAATCAAAGAGAGCCTAAAACCTAGCGAGTTCATGGAAACCAAAACTAGAGAAATGTATGTTAAATCAACAGTACAAACAGAAACAGAACAAGTTGTTACTGCCACAGGTGAAGTAGGATGTCCACTGTTAACTGTGAAACAGGAACAACCCCTCACAGAGTGTGAGGGAGAGAAACCAGAGAGACGTTCACTTTATCCATATCATCACAACATGAATTCCATAATGGCAGAGACGCAGATTAAACAAGAACCTACGGATTGGCAAGACACAGCTGTTCACCATGATGAACACCAAGAGGAACAAGACAGCCGAGTAAGTCTACCAAAGAAGAGATAGACAGATTATTAGGTTATTAATAAGCTTCGTCTGATCGGATTTGATCTTTTGATGAAACTGAAACAAATACTAATTATTGACCAATCAAAACAATGTTTCCACTAGTTACACAATAAACATATTGACCAAAAAGTTTTTAATGAGTCCCTCACAAGGAATATAGACATAATGTTAACTGTCATACGAAAAAGTTCTTTTCATAATATTGACGCGGAGATTCTTCTGTGAATGGCGGCTGTATATTGAATGTTGGATCTGACGACTTTATACAATAATTCATCCAATGGATCTGTTACATTTAAGAAGTGTGCGATATTATGATCATTGATGAAAACATTTGGATCATTTGTTGTAATAATTTTACAACAGGTTTCCCTGTGGTATTCCCTTGGGGTCGGGTGCATACAATTATTGCTGTATCTGGGAGAGAGAGAGAATATCTTTGATCTTTGATTGGTTAAAGACAAATACATCTTAATGATCTCCCCAATGATAAGTCATCTGCCACTGTGATGCCAATTGTGCATGACATGCAGTAGCCTACTTGTGAGTATCAGATCGTAAAAAAGATATTCTTGCTAAGAACAGTGCAGTATACGTTAGGCATTTATGAGGATATCGATATATTAGGTCAGATGCTATCCAAATTCAGTCACAGGGTGTGTATTCTTCTATCCAGAATTAATAGGTTATCGGCCTATATCAGGTGTATATTGAGGATATAATATGTTTTAATCCTGCCAAGTTGAGGGTCTGTTTTAATGTATTGATTAGAATGATCAACATGTGACATAATATGAGTTATCCAGTGTCGGGGAGTAGGATACGGGAATTTATCCTGTTTTCTGGCGAAAATACCCCACGACCGCGAAGCGGGAGTGGGGTATTCGCCAGGAAACAGGATAAATTCCCGTATCCTACTCCCCGACACTGGATAACGAATTTATTTCTACGAGCAGCCTTTTAAACTCTGGAAAGAGACGTGATAAACTGAGTCTAAAACTTGCTAACCAAATACGAAAAAAGTGAGATGGAAAACGGCTGGAGACGCGTCAAATATTTTGAAATATTCGGAATCAGCATGGTATATTTGGTCATATTTCATAGAAATATGATAAGAAATCTTGACTTTTGCTCGAAATTATAAGCCAAAAGCCGTACAGCGCTAGAGTTTGATCGCCGACTCTTCGGCTGATCGGCCGAGTCGGAGTCGAGTCGGCGAAAAACACTGCACAGTTCGCTAATCAAAAAAGTCTGAAAATGGTCTAATCTTGAATTAAACAGCAACATAAAAAAGGCAACAAATTGGATCCAGAGAACTACCGAGGAATTGCTATTCTTAGCTGCCTTGGCAAACTCTTAACGAAAATATTAAATAACAGACTGGTCAAATATATTGACGACAACAACATTATCCCAGAAACACAAGCAGGATTTCGTGCCGACCATCGAACAACAGATCACCTATTTGTTCTGAAAACCTTGATAGATAAATATGTCAAAAACGATAAAAAAAAACTTTACCTATGTTTTGTCGATTTTCGAAAAGCTTTCGACACTGTATGGCATGATGGGTTATTTCTTAAACTCCAAAGATTGGGAATTACAGGAAAATTCTATGAACTCGTGAAATATATTTACAGTAATGGAACACTTAAACTAAAAGTAGATAATAAACTGTCTCCCGCTTTTCCTAGCGACATTGGTGTCCGACAGGGAGACAGTTTAAGTCCAACACTTTTCAATCTCTTCATCAACGACCTTCAATTCGATATGTCCGTATGTTCACCTGTAACCTTACAAAGTCAAAAAATTTCGCATCTCCTCTATGCAGACGATCTCCTGATACTATCAGAAACCCCTCAGGGACTACAGAACTCCATAAATCGAGTTCACCAATTTTGCAATAAATGGCACTTACAACTCAACAAAGATAAAACGCAAATTATGATTATGGAGTCCCGCAAAAATAAAAACAATATATTGCCAAAATTCTATTTCGATAATGATATTCTTCAGCAGTGTAATACATACCAATATCTTGGAACTATGTTAGATGACAAAGGTCAATTCACTTCCGCAATGGAGAATCTGAAAAACAAAGCTTTGAAGGCCCTCTTCAAACTGGAAAAAACCACAAGTCACTGTTCCTTCCCCATTGACTTGAAAATCAGCCTCTTCCATTGCCTCATCAAACCCATCCTATTATATAACAGTGAAATATGGGGTTTGAACAAAACTCTCATCAATAACAATATAGACGAATTTTGGATAAAAATGCAAAAGAACGATAAACTTCCATATGAACAGGTACTTCTCAAATTCTGTAAATGGACACTTAAATTACCGAAGCGAACAACAAATATTGCTTGTCGAGCAGAACTCGGGCAGTACCCACTTCTGCACGAGACTTTATTAAAATCGATAAAGTACAGGAACAGGTTACAAAACACTGACAATGTTCTACTGAAAGATGCTTACTCCTATTACATACAGAATCCTGCAACCCCCAATAACTGGGAAAACACAATTCTAACTTTCCTTAAAGTTTTGAATTCCCAAAATTGTTTTCCCCCCACTCCACTAACCCCAAATAAATTCAAAACAAAACTGGAGAAGCTAAAAATTCTGCTTCAAGATAAATATCAGAACAATTTCTTCAACCATATCAATGCCTCAGAGTACACAGGAAAACTTGACCTGCTGGCCAAAATATATAAAAAATATGAAATCCAAAAATACCTGAGCTCAATCAAAAATAAAAACCATGCACAAACTGTAAGTCGTCTTCGCACTAGCTCCCATCAGCTTGAAGTCGAAATTGGTAGATACAAAAAACCAAAAATTACTAGGGAGGAGAGAATTTGTAAAGTATGTTCCCTGAACCAAGTTGAGGACGAGACACATTTCTTGCTGGTTTGTCCTTCAGTACAGATTCAAAGGCAAGTCCTGTTAAAAACTCTTCCGGAAACTCCTGATAAGCTAAATGAGGAACAAATCTTACAGCTTGTTCTCAACCCAACTGAGAACTATGCGGACAGATGCGCCCAAGCACTACACCACATGTATAAATTTCGTGTCTCAACTCCTCCCAGCTGAGCACCACATGGCTCGGAAACTCTTAGTGCTCGGATTAAAATGCTAACAGTGCTTAAATTTTTTACTTTGCTAACAGTACTTCTTCCTTTATAAATGTTGGCTTATGCCTTCTGATGAATAAGTGCGCTGAATGAGTGTGTATGTTGAGTGCTGTGTATATGTCGGTTATTTTCTGTACTTTTAATAGATAACTATATGACCATTGTCCTGGTTAACCCATGGGACTGCCATACTTTGTATTTCTACAAATGTCGTGCAATAAAAGATTTGATTTTGATTTGAATTAAACAGCGTGTATTAAAAATGCTTACTATATGCTAACAGTATTTTGATTCATATAACCTAGAATTGTACACGTCAAATTCATGTGTGCTCGATTATCAGCGGTAAACTCCCACACCATGCACATTGTCATTGTACCGAGGTCGATCGTCGAAGACCAAAACTGAGTCAAGCGTCGGCCAGATTTCGTTACCGTTAGCTGTTCAAAATCATCAGTCTCTACTCACAGTCACAGTACACTATCTTTTCCAGATTTTTCCAGTAACTGTCGGACATTTTATCGGTCAGATTTACGGAGTTGATATCCGGCATATTCTTTATTTCCAGTTCTGTCACTGGCAGAACACTCCAGCAGCCATGTTTGTTTACACTGAACACGGTGGCTAGCCCTGCCTGGAGGTCAGTCAGTGCAGTAGATTCAAGATTCAAGAATTTTATTGTACGAGACACTCAATGCTAAGCAAAGTACGACGAACGACAAAACATTGTCAACAATTAAATTTTAAATAAAGGACAATAAAGTATACATAACAAAGGATACATAAACCATTTAGCTATATCGTGTTATTGGTATACAGAGTAGAGTAGGAGACGAATATTTATCCTCACTTCACGTGACCGCTCTCGGCCAATGAAGACCCAGGATCTACTGGGAGTAGAAATAATTTGAGATACC
>JAVTVY010006080.1:0-41944 GCA_036873755.1 Hanleya hanleyi
AGTTTGAGAGCATTTGAAGGGGACGGTTAATGAGTATCTTGTCTATAGTAGAATATATGGAACGAAGCTATTAACCTGGTCAAATCTCTGACGTCCAACTTCAACACTATCTAAAGGCTCGTGTCATCATCAACAACATGTTAGCTTCAAAGAGATTTTGAGAACAGTAGTTTAGAGTGACAAGAACAATGATAGGTCCATTACAGTCATTATCGCGGTAACTGCAAATATCTCTACAAGAGACAAGAGCAATTTCTTGTCAAATTGGTGTTTTGTCTACTAGTGTACACGCCACCTGCAATCTTCAGTGTGCCTACTGAGAATATTATTTCTGTTGGACGCGTATCGATTAACACTTTTCGAAGATGAACAATTCAATTAAGTGCACGGGAAGTTTCAAACATCTTTCTCGTCTAGGTGAGAGTGTTTGGCTGGAGCGATATCTGTACAACTCGATATGGGTTTGATATTGGAATTTTTGGCAGATTTTCACGAAATATTGGCAATTATATTAATCTAAATAAATAGAAAGCGAGAAAGACCGTCTTAGAAGAACCTGCCAGATATGTGGAGCGAAATTAATCCTAACACTAAAACGTTCAATTGGCGTCAGTGGTCCAACATAGAGCAGAGTAGGTCATGACGGAGCAAGCACTTGTTACCATATCCAGGGAAGTCTGTTCTTGCCGCTTAATAGTAGGAATAATCATATTTACAGAAGTCTGTCTTGATTTTGCCGTTTAATCATCTTTGGCATCATTAAAATCACAGAAATCTTACAAGAGTTCCGGTTCAGATCGATTTAGCGTAGAATTGTTCGAAATTTTCCTGGGTGCCTTGCACATTATCTTGTCAGGTCCCTGAACAATGCCTATACCGTTTGGGAAACAACTATGTGTATTTACAGAAGGTACACCAAAACATTTTTTCTACCTCCGTGGATCAGGAGGTCTAGGAATGCAACGTGCAATCTCCCGCTATAAAATTGTCATATGGGGAACCCACGACTCCTGCGATTTCGAATGGTTCCGACGAAATTTTGAGGCAATGTTTTTGGACACTTTTGAAATAATGGGGAACCCTCATTGCAATGCATTTTAATGGGCCTTGCTTCTGTAGTCGGGTTCCACCTCCCATCATGCTTCACGGGTTACGGGAGTCAGGCTGACCGCTTCCAGCGGGAGATTCAACATGGCGGCTCTTCATGTTGTAGAGATAGACGATGCGAATTTTTGTGGTTTTTCTGGTAAGTTTATTGCCGCCATTTTATGCCATTACCACACAACCATTTTTAGTACACCACCCGTCATTTCTGTATATCACAAAGTATTTCTCGGCTGATGACTTATGTCGAAGCCAACTAAATTGTCCAAGTTGTTGCTGTTCCATATTAAATGACTGGGAGGTCACGCACTGACTGTGTGGAAGACCAGCACAATCGACGATGCCCTGATTTTACTGATACTTTTTTTCTTTTAGTTGATAATATCCACCAGCCTGGTTGTTTAAAAAAAATTATTCTAAATTTTGCTCATAAATTTTATTTTCTTGGGGATACGATAGACTTTCCTACAGTATTGGGCTATTTATTTTGGCATGAATTTCTTGTGCATTTATAAAATAGTTACCAGCATTATTGTAATGAAGCATCAAGTCATAGTTTATTGTTTGTCAAACCACATGTGCCTCTGTCCCAATTCCCATTTCAAAGGTTCATCTTCCAGCAGCATGCATGTCAATTAATATTTCAATATACTGAATTAAAAATTATTCTTGAATCTATCAAATTACCTTGAGTACGGATACCATTCTCAGCATTGCAGTCCATCTAAAATGAACGCTTGAAAACAGTTTAAATAATGGTTTGATTTTGCAGAAGTTCCAAATTGATCTGCCTGCATGAGTAATCAGATTAGTGAAGTTAACGTCTAACAAATGCAGAATTGAGCTTGGCATCCGGCCCCACATTATTATATCTCCCCCAACTATGTTGGGGGGAGACATCTAGTGTTTGTGCTGTCTGTCTGTCTCTCCGTTCCCTTTCCTTGTCTGCAAGATATCTTGAGAACTACTGGACGGAATTTCACCAAACTTGGATGGAAGCATTATTGGGATAGCTCCCTCATTTGATCAGGTTTTGCTGTGTGCGTGTGTGCGTTCGTCCGTGTCCTGTGTCCGTCCGTTCGTCCATTTACTTGTACATGTATATACGGGCCTTGTCTGCAAGATATCTGGAGAACTCCAGTCTACTGGACAAAATTTCACCAAACTTAGATGGAAGCTTCATTGGACCCCCCTTCATTGTATTAGGTTTTGGTGTGTGTGCATCCGTTCATCCGTGTCCGGTGTCCGTCCGTCTTTCCATCTGCTTGTACATGTATATACAGGCCTTGTCTGCAAGATATCTGGAGAACTGCCAGACGGAATTTCACCAAAGTTGGATGGAAGCTTCATTGGGATAGCCCCCACATTTGATTAGGTTTTGGTATGTGTGCGTGTGCATTCATCCGTGTCCAGTGTGCAGCCTTTTCTGCAAGATATCTGGAGAACTGCCAGACGGAATATCACCAAACTTGGATGGAAGCTTCATTAGGATAGCCCCTCATTTGATTACGTTTTGGTATGTGTGTGTGCATTTATCCCTGCCCAGTGTCCGTCCTCTCATACACCCCAATAAGCGAGTGCACAAAATAACACTTTTGTACGGAAGTGCACAATACTTCTGTTTTTTATTATTTTGCACTATGCCACCCGACTATTGTTGCATGGGCTGAAGAAAGTACATTACAAAAAATCTTTACAGGTTATTATTTTCAGAGGAAATACGAGATGAATGAATGAATTTTTAATCACTATACAGTATGTACAATGTAAGAGATATGTAGAAATTATAGATCTACAACTGAGATTGGCGGGAATAAAACCCCAGAGGGTTTGTTATATCCCACATACTAATAATTATAATATCACATGGCAGGAAGTAAACATACAAATATTAAATAATATAATGGCGAATAGACTGCGTCACATTGCTGAGCTCTGTTTATAATATAATTGGAAAAAAATATGCCGTTGGAGCTCGTTGGCCTAAGTAAATAATAACGATTTTACTTATAGAGGGAATTGTACATGCATACAGCATTGAAAGTATGTGCAATGTCGATGAAAGACGAAAAAAAAATTTGAATGCACCCTCGAAAGTCTCATTGTTATACAATATACATAAGATAAGTTACATAAGATAGACTTTTAAGCAGACTTAAAAAAGTGACTGGGACAGACATGACTTTAAAAGAAGAGATAATGCGTTCCAAATAGGTGAAGCCTTCGACTTTGTAGAATAAAATGATAAATTTGAGAGCTCTCGTGGCCTATAAAGATTAAGATTGGCTTGACAGGTTGGATAGCAGTGGACTTCAGAAAGTTTTGTAAAGTGATTTGAATATTTGGTTTGGATGGAGAGAGGATTATTAAGAAATCTGTGGGTAAATGATAATATCAGGAAATCATTTATTATATATAGCTGCATGACATTCAGCTGCTTCATTAAGGGACTAGAGTGTGCATATTTAGTACTGGACGTTATTATACGAATAATTCTTTTTTGCAAGATCACAAGTGGTTTGAGGTGAGTCGGGAAAATAAGAGCCATGTCGGAAAATATTGTTGGAACTACAAGGACTTTGTATGAAAGAGAAACGTAACCTATCACGATCTTGACAAGCGAAATCTGAAGATCTCATTCGGCTTGGTAGTTTCATTTGAAATCAATTTGAATATAAGCTGTCACCTGTGTCAATAATCGTTAACCCAACAATGTTAGTATCCAACAAAACTCATCGTCTTATTTCATTCTGTGTCTGCAGTGTCGAAAGTTTGAAACTGGTATTGCTACTATTATAGCCAGAAATATAGTGGATATATACTCGTTTTAAAGATCATAACCCAAGTCTTCCACCAATATGATATAGCCAGGCATGTAGTGTATATATACTCGTTTTATAGACCATAACCCGAGCCTTCCACCAATATGATATAGCCAGGCATATACTCGTTTTATCTGAGCCTTCCACCAGTATGATATAGCCAGGCATGTAGTGTATATATACTCGTTTTATCTGAGCTTTCCATCAATATGATATAGCCAGGAATGTAGTGTATATATATACTCGTTTTATCTGAGCCTTCCATCAATATGATATAGCCAGGAATGTAGCGTATATATACTCGTTTTATCTGAGCCTTCCATCAATATGATATAGCCAGGAATGTAGTGTATATATACTCGTTTTATCTGAGCCTTCCATCAATATGATATAGCCAGGAATGTAGTGTATATATACTCGTTTTATCTGAGCCTTCCACCAGTATGATATAGCCAGGCATGTAGTGTATATATACTCGTTTTATCTGAGCCTTCCACCAGTATGATATAGCCAGGCATGTAGTGTATATATACTCGTTTTATAGACCATAAGCCGAGCCTTCCATCAATATGATATAGCCAGGCATGTAGTGTATATATACTCGTTTTATCTGAGCCTTCCACCAATATGATATAGCCAGGCATGTAGTGTATATATACTCGTTTTATCTGAGCCTTCCATCAATATGATATAGCCAGGCATGTAGTGTATATATAGTCGTTTTATAGATCATAATCCGAGCCTTGATGAAAATATTTGTCTGCAGTTTCCCTTTTCTTCTTTGACAGTTTATTGTCGATATTAGATGTAAGAGTAAGAATACTGATCAGCCAATCGGATTAGATATTTGGAATACCATGGTATCTTACCGGCATCATTGAAAACTGCTGACCGCTTCTTTCTTAATTTGGCGCTAATGATCAGGCCTACAAATAAATAAATAATGGTACGGTAAGACATATCCGAGGAACCTTAGTGCAGGTACCTCGGTCGAATGTCTGATATATCGAAATGCACTAAGACCTTTTTTCATTCCAAATAACAGACATATTTCTGACATTAAACCTTGTAATATTGCACTCGATCTATGTAATAATTTTACGATTTCTAAGTGAGGTTACTATGGGTGGCCCACGTGTCCACTCTTTAATACTTCAGTTTGATTTAGTTCTACGTTAACTGTATTTCATATTCTGTAAAATCGGACGTTGATCTTAAGTATTCTACTCCAAACTGTATTTCCTTTGTTTCTTGTTACAAGTGTGGTCAACAGTATGTTGGCAAGACCACCAAAAGACTCAATCTGAGAGAGAATAGTCACAGAAAATCTGGCAGGAAAGAGTAATTACTGAGAGGTACATGTATGCATTAGTCTGCACAGATCATGATTGGGACAACTTCAGTATTTAGATCGTAGACGTCATCTAACCATATAACACGGATTCCCGTTTTGGTATACATACGTACAGTTCTGTATCGAAACATCCCAAGATCGGCTTTTCTTGAAACTCAACTACTTAGATAAAGGACTGGACATTAATTATTAACCCCGGATCCTGAATGATCCAGAGGTACCCAACGCTGTACCAAACTATTTTAAGTTCACAGAACCTCCTTGCATTTCATATTAGTATACTAAATCTATAGCCACCAAAATATTCAATTACTCTAATGCTGTCAAGGAGTTTGGCTGGAATTTATGCACGTCGGGAGGCTATAGATTGTGAATCGTCGAACTTTATCTATACACCATGCAAACATATTGTGACTGGTAACCTCGATGTGTTGAGTGATAAGGACCTAAAATTACTCCTGATGAAGGGACCCGAATATAGAGAGTCGAGACGATTAAATCTGAAGGCCGACCAGAAGATAGTCCTGTCTGCATTGGAACAGTATGTTATTGATTGGCATAAACGAGAAAAAGTTAAACCTATAGTACTCGCTGATTGGCTGGACCTCACCAAGAGCAAGGTCGTTGAAACAATCCGCCATATTGACAGAAGGATCCTTCCCCAAGCACAACAAATACTGAGAAACCTCAATTCACAAGAAGTTCTAGCAAACCTCCAGAGATAATAATATAATATTCCTATGTAAATATTACTATTACCAGGTACTGGTTAAAGAGTTGAATGTAAACATATCATCATCAAATACGTCTACTTACTCCCAAAGTGCAATTACTCTGAAAGATTTATTTAACAATCACAAACGTTTCTCAGGGAAGGAAGTGTTTCTCTTCAAACCGATCATAACGACATACTAAAAGTATACTGGTCTCCCAAAATGCATGTCACATTACAAATCTGGATTTATAGATGGTTCTGTAAACTATCCCTTTCTGGACAGTAATATTCCAGTGGGACCTGCTTATGGCGTATACATATCTCGCTTTGTAGAATTTGTTATATGCTGTGTAAAATATGAGGATTTTAATCAACGTCGCAAACATTATTTTAGGAACTTATAAAATAAGGCTATACCATCAAGCTCCTCCACTCAAATTTCTCAAATTTGGTAATACATATCGCATGTTGATATCAACATACGAGCGTAGCGTGCATGATATACATGTATGGCATTACGTTTCGCAATATGTATATAATTTCGCATGCCCCGGCTATGGGTCGTATGAACTCATGTACTTCAAGATCCCCATGTTGTTCATATGAACGTCACAATGAAATAACTGAGAAAAGTCATTCCCTGGATAGCGAAAATCATATGGATTAAGGGTTACAAGCGTCTAGTCCGTCATTCATAATTCAGCCGTCGTCCATTAGAGAATATCCGCGTCCATAATCTAAAGACCTATTCCATATTCCATATAACAGTATTAGCACCAAATTTAAAAAGACAATCATAGTATACATAAACATAGGCTTGTTTCCTGCAAGAGAGAAGCGGTCAACAGTTTTCAATGATGCCGGCAAGACATCATGATGTTCCAAAAATATCAAATCCGTATCGCTGATCAGTATTCTTAATCCATAATATTCGTTATAGAGTCGTCATCTAAAAAAAAGATGTATCTCAGTCACGCTTTGATTGTGACTGTTCATATGGGTACCATGGGGATCTTGAAGTACATGGGTTCATACGGCCCCTAGCCCTGGGTTAAGCGGAATTAGACATAAGTTACGAAACGTAGCGCCATAGATCTTGCACGCTGCGGTCGTATTTTGCTATCAGCATGCGATATGTATCGCCAAATTTGAGAAACTTTGAGTGGAGGCGCTTGGTGAAATAGCCCTGTTTTATAAGTTTCTGCTGAGTTATAAGTTATATGCTGTTTTATAAGTTAATACTGATCAGCGATATGGGTTTGATATTTTTGGAACATCATGATGTCTTGCCGGCATCATTGACAACTGTTCACCGCTTCTCCCTTGCAGGAAACTAGTCTATGTTTGTGTATACTATGACTGTCTTTTTGAATTTGGTGCTAATACTGTTATATGGAATATAGAATAGGTCTATGGATTATGGACGCGGATATTCTTTAATGGACGATGGCTGAATTATGAATGACGGACCAGACGCTTGTAATTTGGATTATGGATGCGGAAATTCTTTTATAGACGACGACTGAATATTGAATGACGGAATAGGCTCTTCTATTTCGAATTTGTCTATCGTTAGTATAAAGAAACACTCGTTACCGAGCATAAGCATGTCACATAGTGCCAAATGTGTCAAAGATTCGAGTTGTGCTTTATACGACTGAAGATTTTCACTTTGTATATATTCTATGCAGTCGAACGAGATGACACAGACTCCTGCTATTTGACACGATACTCTCAATGACATGTGAAGATGTACGTTGGTTAAGTAGTTTGAGAGCATTTGAAGGGGACGGTTAATGAGTATCTTGTCTATAGTAGAATATATGGAACGAAGCTATTAACCTGGTCAAATCTCTGACGTCCAACTTCAACACTATCTAAAGGCTCGTGTCATCATCAACAACATGTTAGCTTCAAAGAGATTTTGAGAACAGTAGTTTAGAGTGACAAGAACAATGATAGGTCCATTACAGTCATTATCGCGGTAACTGCAAATATCTCTACAAGAGACAAGAGCAATTTCTTGTCAAATTGGTGTTTTGTCTACTAGTGTACACGCCACCTGCAATCTTCAGTGTGCCTACTGAGAATATTATTTCTGTTGGACGCGTATCGATTAACACTTTTCGAAGATGAACAATTCAATTAAGTGCACGGGAAGCTTCAAACATCTTTCTCGTCTAGGTGAGAGTGTTTGGCTGGAGCGATATCTGTACAACTTGATTACAGGTATGACAAAACACAAGGTCACCAATCTAGTACTGCATCGTTAATACAAAAGGCCTAAAATCAATGTTATGTTGAAAGATGCCATCTATAAGAGTTTTGTTTATACCCATTAAGGTGTTACACTTCTCCGTATCATTTTGAGTACCTTTACTAATCTATCCTCTCGAGGTTATAGATATGTCTAGTGAGATTGAACCGGATGGATATAACAAATGTAATTACTTTAGAATGGATTTAGTTTATACTTAATATCACAAGGGCTCATTACCGTTGTTAATTGGTTAAATATGTCGATAGGGAGGGGGTCGAGGTCGTAAAGAAGATTGCCCTTCTCATGTAACTCAACATTTTGGACATGACGATTGCAGATATAAAATTAACCATGATAAAAATTTACCGTCCTACTTCTAATAATCCTGTTTATTTTTTATACAAACATTTTCCAGAAAATAAACAGTTTTAAAAATCATAGTAAAATAATCTGTGGGGCTCGATATTGGAATTTTTGGCAGATTTTCACGAAATATTGGCAATTATATTAATCTAAATAAATAGAAAGCGAGAAAGACCGTCTTAGAAGAACCTGCCAGATATGTAGAGCGAAATTAATCCTAACACTAAAACGTTCAATTGGCGTCAGTGGTCCAACATAGAGCAGAGTAGGTCATGACGGAGCAAGCACTTGTTACCATATCCAGGGAAGTCTGTTCTTGCCGCTTAATAGTAGGAATAATCATATTTACAGAAGTCTGTCTTGATTTTGCCGTTTAATCATCTTTGGCATCATTAAAATCACAGAAATCTTACAAGAGTTCCGGTTCAGATCGATTTAGCGTAGAATTGTTCGAAATTTTCCTGGGTGCCTTGCACATTATCTTGTCAGGTCCCTGAACAATGCCTATACCGTTTGGGAAACAACTATGTGTATTTACAGAAGGTACACCAAAACATTTTTTCTACCTCCGTGGATCAGGAGGTCTAGGAATGCAACGTGCAATCTCCCGCTATAAAATTGTCATATGGGGAACCCACGACTCCTGCGATTTCGAATGGTTCCGACGAAATTTTGAGGCAATGTTTTTGGACACTTTTGAAATAATGGGGAACCCTCATTGCAATGCATTTTAATGGGCCTTGCTTCTGTAGTCGGGTTCCACCTCCCATCATGCTTCACGGGTTACGGGAGTCAGGCTGACCGCTTCCAGCGGGAGATTCAACATGGCGGCTCTTCATGTTGTAGAGATAGACGATGCGAATTTTTGTGGTTTTTCTGGTAAGTTTATTGCCGCCATTTTATGCCATTACCACACAACCATTTTTAGTACACCACCCGTCATTTCTGTATATCACAAAGTATTTCTCGGCTGATGACTTATGTCGAAGCCAACTAAATTGTCCAAGTTGTTGCTGTTCCATATTAAATGACTGGGAGGTCACGCACTGACTGTGTGGAAGACCAGCACAATCGACGATGCCCTGATTTTACTGATACTTTTTTTCTTTTAGTTGATAATATCCACCAGCCTGGTTGTTTAAAAAAAATTATTCTAAATTTTGCTCATAAATTTTATTTTCTTGGGGATACGATAGACTTTCCTACAGTATTGGGCTATTTATTTTGGCATGAATTTCTTGTGCATTTATAAAATAGTTACCAGCATTATTGTAATGAAGCATCAAGTCATAGTTTATTGTTTGTCAAACCACATGTGCCTCTGTCCCAATTCCCATTTCAAAGGTTCATCTTCCAGCAGCATGCATGTCAATTAATATTTCAATATACTGAATTAAAAATTATTCTTGAATCTATCAAATTACCTTGAGTACGGATACCATTCTCAGCATTGCAGTCCATCTAAAATGAACGCTTGAAAACAGTTTAAATAATGGTTTGATTTTGCAGAAGTTCCAAATTGATCTGCCTGCATGAGTAATCAGATTAGTGAAGTTAACGTCTAACAAATGCAGAATTGAGCTTGGCATCCGGCCCCACATTATTATATCTCCCCCAACTATGTTGGGGGGAGACATCTAGTGTTTGTGCTGTCTGTCTGTCTCTCCGTTCCCTTTCCTTGTCTGCAAGATATCTTGAGAACTACTGGACGGAATTTCACCAAACTTGGATGGAAGCATTATTGGGATAGCTCCCTCATTTGATCAGGTTTTGCTGTGTGCGTGTGTGCGTTCGTCCGTGTCCTGTGTCCGTCCGTTCGTCCATTTACTTGTACATGTATATACGGGCCTTGTCTGCAAGATATCTGGAGAACTCCAGTCTACTGGACAAAATTTCACCAAACTTAGATGGAAGCTTCATTGGACCCCCCTTCATTGTATTAGGTTTTGGTGTGTGTGCATCCGTTCATCCGTGTCCGGTGTCCGTCCGTCTTTCCATCTGCTTGTACATGTATATACAGGCCTTGTCTGCAAGATATCTGGAGAACTGCCAGACGGAATTTCACCAAAGTTGGATGGAAGCTTCATTGGGATAGCCCCCACATTTGATTAGGTTTTGGTATGTGTGCGTGTGCATTCATCCGTGTCCAGTGTGCAGCCTTTTCTGCAAGATATCTGGAGAACTGCCAGACGGAATATCACCAAACTTGGATGGAAGCTTCATTAGGATAGCCCCTCATTTGATTACGTTTTGGTATGTGTGTGTGCATTTATCCCTGCCCAGTGTCCGTCCGTCTGTTCATATATTTCTACATGTATAGACAGGCCTTGTCTGTAGAATATCTGGAGAACTACTGGACGGAACTTCATCAGAATTGGATGGAATCTTCATTGGAATGGCCTCCGCATCTGATTAGGTTTTGATTTGTTTGCGTGCATCCATCTTTTTCTGATGTCCATCTTTGTTACATGTAGGTACATGACTGTCTGTCTGTCCAATTTTTGTTCGTGAACTCCATATCTTGGAAACTACTGAAGGCAGATGCATGAAACCCCTATACAGTACAGCATGTATATTATAGGTGTGCCTCTTGTATGTTTTGCATCTTTCCTATAATGTGATCAGTTTCGAAATGATTGATGCTTCACAATTACATGCATTCCACATTGGTTGGACGCTGTAGGTGTCGGCAATCCGCCCATTGCTATATAAATATCGACTCCTCACTGGGCTACTGCAACAATGAAATTCGTCTCTTCGCAATTGATATTTTTAGATTCGCAGCTTTGTTTGTGATACTTGTTGCTACACTCATTTTATAGCACTTTCCCTTAAGCAATGTGCCCATTCAATGCAAGGTGGAGGTTGGGGGGACGTATGTTTTTGCTTAAAACAACACAACCAGCATAGGCTTCATGCCAGGGTCAAAGCGGAACCTCTAGTTCAGTGATATATTCCCTTACAATATTGCCTCGACGAATCCTATTGCCTCGGCGGAGGTCTTTGCGCCCATCCAGCGCTTGTTAAAATTGGCTCCCCATAATTGCTTACAAATTCTGCTCCAATACCATTGCTCATGGGATAGAAACAGTGTTGCCAAGCAAAATAAACGAATATCAAACTGGATTTATCTCTGGCAGATTTATAGGCGAAAATACGAGAACAGTTTATCATCTAGTGTCATTGGAAAGGCAACATTTATTCCTGTTCTAATACGTTTAATAGATTTTGAAGAGGCATTAGATTCTTTTAAGCTGGAGTTTTATTAAAAATGTTTTTTTTGCTTCACCGGTGAGTTTTTCTGGGTATTCTTGCATTTACTATGTTTATTCCATGTTGAGGTGCTTACTACATCAGACGCCCTCGATGTTCATCCATTATCATTAGATGAGTTACTTATTTGACATGATCTGACATCACAGCTCCCGGTGTTAGGAACCGCATGGTTACTTCATGGTTTCCACATGAACAGCTTCAATAAAAACGCGTCTGAGATATCAAGACTACTTCTTAGAATCATCCGAATTCTAATCTGAATATGAGTTCCGAATGAGGCTTTCCTGTGATGCCGTATGGTTGCTTTTTAGTCGCTAGACGTCAATTATTCCATCTTCATTTTATCAAGCTAATTTCTACGTTCCCACTTCGAACTTCCCTTGATATATCTGCCCCCCCCCCCGCCCGCTCAATGTTCAAAGAACCTATAATTAACCCTATCTGGCCTGGGCTTTTTGGGACCTGTCCAGGCCTGGGGGGGGCCGAAATGGCCCCCTAATTATTTTTCTTACCCCTTCAGCTAGGGAGCTGAAACTTATCACACTATACCCTTGGGTCAAGGTCTACCAGAAAATGGGGAAAAATCCAAGATGGCCGCTTTGATGACGTCACAGTGACGTCATCTTCAAAAACGGCATTTTTTGGTCGATTTTTCAGTCAGATTTTCCTTATTTTTTATTTTTAATTTCTCCTCAAAAACTGCATGATAAATTACTAAATATTAATGTGATATGAAATAAAATAGTTTTTGCCCACTTTTCATCGCGGAAAAGCAGAAATTTTAAAGAAATATGACAAAAACATCACTTTTCTGCTACCTCATGTGGCCGCCATCTTGGATTTACCCATGATTCTCTGCTCGGGGGGGTTATGCAAATAGGCTCAAAATGACCCCAACATTACAAACTATAAAGTCAAGGAGTTTCAGCTCTCCATTTTTTGTCGTTCCGGATATAGCGCAGAAAGTTTGGTAGGGGGGGCCATAATGGCCTCCCCCCCCCCCAGGCCAGGTAGGGTTAAACAAGGGGTGCAAACACAGTTTTTAGTTTATCTGGAATAATAAGCCAGATGAGATTGCTAGAATTTAATCCGCTAAACCGTTTAAAGATGGTAGAATGAATATTCCCCTCATTATTATCACGATTCGGGCACAGAAAATATCATTGTTGAGAAAAATAATTAAAGAAGGGTGCAAGAAAGAGTAAGACTCGTCATCATCGTCTTGTTCTTCCATAAACTTTTAGAATGATTTGGTCGAACTGACCAAGAAAGTCGTTATCGCTTATGATCCAAAACTATTGCTTCGACAGGTGTAATGGACAGATCACTGCGGTTTAATATTTTTGAGTTGAAATGAAATTACCTTCTACAACCTCATCAACCTTCGGGTGGCATTCGGAACTGTCAATTTCCATAGAAAGCTTCGGCACTACTTTGCCATACATCAGACATCTTGGACAGGAAAACTTCTTTTCACACTCTTCGCTCAGGGCTATTCTGACATATGACTACGAGGGTAGCGGCCTAAAACTGACGAGATTTCCTGAAGTGTTTGCTAATTATTCTTGAATCAGGCTAGAAGAGCAGTTCACCATGTTAAGAGCCAACGGAATTAAACATCGTTTTTACTCGAAATCATAACGTCACGCATCTGTAGCTGGGTGGAATCAAATACCAATATATCGAGTATGTTTTATAGGGACGATTGGTCTGGTAAATGTACGTTTGTGAGATGATGTTTTGGATCTGGGCTACATGAATAATTGAACACTGGCAGGGGTTTCCAGTCTGGCATATATGAGAGACATGTTCGGAGGTTGCAGGAATGTTGCACAACGCAGGTTACGTGGTACGTTGTGAGCTCCAGCTGACGTCATATTCAACAGTTTCAACAGTCGAAGCAAGAGAACTCATACAACTTTATTGAGGGTGAAATTGAGGAAGAAACTAGACAAGATCAAATACCATGGATAGGTTGAAAACGATATCCACTATCTGTGTACAGCAGAGAACAGAGACCACGGGCGATGAGAATCTGGCGTCACGTTGTGCTGAATGTCTTGAATCCGAATCTTTCTTTCAAGATGAATTGAAGTAATGGTTTTAGGTATAGTTCTGTCGACATGGACGTGATGAATTCATGTAAGCGTGAATGGCTTTATCTTCTTATACACAATTGAAGTCGTTCAAGGGACTTTATATGAAAAAAATAATAAAAGCAATTGACTGATAAAAGCGGAGTGCGTTTACGATGGGTGTGATTTATGCGTTTATCTATTCTCCATTACACAGAGACCCAGTTTGACATAATGCAGAAGCAAAGTAACTCCGAATAAACTTAATAAACGCATGGCGACAGTCTCAATATTTCGACAAAATTTTATTTGTCATCTTCAGGATGACATCCTGAAGATGACAAATACAATTTTGTCGAACATCCTGAAGATGACAAATACAATTTTGTCGAAATATTGAGACTGTCGCCATGCGTTTATTAAGTTTATTCGGAGTTACTTTGCTTCTGCATTATGCCAAGCTTATCAGTGGATCAACACAGTTTGACATACATCCCCCAGTCTTAGGTTGACATACATCCCCCAGTCTTAGGTTGACATACAGCCCCAGTCTTAGGATGACATACATCCCCCAGTCTTAGGTTGACATACTACCCCCCAGGGTTCATACTCCATGTAAGGATCACGAGACAATGCATACAATAACCATGTCTGGGGACAACAATATGTCTAGACTTGAGCCTTTTCAGCTGCACAAAGACTCAGACTATATCTCCCTACATGAAGTATCTACCGCTCCCAGTCTTAGGTTGACATACAGCCCCAGTCTTAGGATGACATACAGCCCCCAGTCTTAGGTTGACATACAGCCCCGAGTATTAGGTTGACATATAGCCCAGTCTTAGGATGACATACAGCTCCAGTCTTAGGTTGACATACATCCCCCAGTCTTAGGTTGACATACATCCCCCAGTCTTAGGTTAACATACAGCCCCAGTCTTAGGATGACATACAGCCCCCAGTCTTAGGTTGACATACAGCCCCCAGTCTTAGGTTGACATACAGCCCACAGTCTTAGGTTGACATACAGTCCCAGTCATAGGTTGACATACATCCCCCAGTCTTAGGTTGACATACAGCCCCAGTAATAGGATGACATACAGCCCCAGTCTTAGGTTGACATACATCCCCCAGTATTAGGTTGACATACAACCCCAGTCTTAGGATGATATACATCCCCCAGCCTTAGGATGACATACATCCCCCAGTCTTAGGTTGGCATACATCCCCCAGTCTTAGGATGACATCCATCCCCCAGTCTTAGGTTGACATACAGCCCCAGTCTAGGGAAGAAACACATCCCCCAGACTTAGGTTGACATACAGCCCCAGTCTTAGGATGACATACAGCCCCCAGTCTTAGGTTGACAAAATGTCCCTGGATAGCTCCACCAATTGGCCCCATGACCCAGCTCGACAAATGCCCCCTTGAATCAGTTTGACAAACTCTCCCTAACTTTTAGCTCCACAAAGTGTCATTGGACCTCGTTTGACAGACGTTCCTCAATTTGACAAACACTCCTTGGACAAGGTAACGTTGATTGGACTCAGCTTGGGGAACGGTTGTGATCCCAGCTTGACTAACAACCCCAAAACGGCCACGATATCCTACGTACTAGCCGAGTGTAATTATGCTAACGCACATGGTATAATATTCACGGTATTTGCACGGTACATCAAAAATTTAAGTAAAAAAATAAGAAAAGTGTCGTGGAAACTTCCCTTCAGTCGCGGGCGTAATCATGACCATCAACGGAATGGATTACATTTCGACCGCTTCATTGCAAGTCGACAGCTTTTCAGGGTCACGTTTTAGTGATTCCACCTTTAAAAGCCGATGGAAACCTTGAGCTCCAAGACTGATTCTCTTGATGGAATAAATATAATAATAATGTTATATCCATACTTATGGAATTACAGAAGAAAATCACCTCATTACAGAAGCTTTTAAATAAGGCGCGTCACGCATGATACGTCCTAGTCATTTCGTCAATTTATCCAATGTGGGTCAACTGTGTCCATTTAACGAGCGAGGACGTAAACATTGGCGAAGGATCTGTGTTAATGCACGTAAATCCACAACACGCTCGGTACGCTAAGTAAAGGACTAACAATCTCCCAGAATTCGATTCATGGAAGGGCTAATCTTGTTCAAAGTAATTAATTACCAAATACCATATGACTATCCTAATTGCTTCCTTGAATCTCTCTTTGAAACTGGAAAGACAGGCAAATCCGACTTCGGAGAACTAAAACTAAACAACGAGAAGCCGCGCGCGATGAGGGAAGTCCTTGGCATGAGATCGTTGACTACGCCATTGACAAATACCTGGACATCTGCATTATCCCTTTGATTTAGTAAGACGCATATTTCTGATATCATCTCGACATCCTGTATTAAATATGAAGCCGATTAATTCAATTGACTCAAACTTGCGTATGAGTATGTAAATTTAAATTAGTGGCATTACAATGGCTTGTGTAGTAGACGTTATATAATTAAATATTGGAGACTGTCATCGTAGATGATTGATACGATCCACTCGGTTTCTAGATACGAGTGATGCCAGTAAACTTGTTCCGGGTTATATGAGAAAGCTGTACCAGATATTCACATCCAGATTCCTGTGACGCTATCAATGATACTTTCAATAAGCAGACCCTGCTTTTTCTGATGGGCGACAACTAGATGTATATTGAAGATTGAACTATCGTATCTCGATGCCAGAATCGCCATACCCATGTTGGAGAGTTGCACCAAAATGTCCATCTTCATTTCATCCAGTCAATTTCTACGTTTCCACTTCGAACCTGCCTTGATTTATCTGATCCCCTTCAGTGTTTAAAAGCCGAAGTATAAATTTCACCTTCGAACGAGAGACGAGCCAATCAGAGCGTACACGCAGATTGTGAGTAGAGTGACATCATCCTCAATTAGCGGCGTCATTCCTTCCAATATAGTGTTTATATTTGCCCACTATATAGGTCTGTCAATCAATAGCGCTCTTCTACGATCCATTTCGAATTTCAAATGTTTTCGAGGTCAGTGACGTCTCGTGTCTATTTATAAGTTCTTTGAACATTGAAGGGGCCATATATATCAAGGGAAGTTCGAAGTGGGAACGTAGAAATTCGCTTGATAAAATAAAGAGGTGAAAAGTCCAATTTCGTTACAGAAATTGATGTCATTGGTGATACTATTTTACGCGATGTATACAGATCAGATTATAATCATTTTGTCGTGTATGCTTGCTATCAACCTGAATTACTATTTCTTTGAAGTGCATGCGGGTGACATTTAATAAAGTATTAAATAAATTAAAGAATGATGGCATGTCTCCACAAATACAGTGCGATATTATCTAAAAGAGCATATAATTTGGCATCATGGTGTTTAAGGTGTCTGAAATAGTGACCAGATTCTGTCAGACGGCGGCCATGTTTGAAACTGAGATGATATAATAATATTTTCAAGGTGCTTCTCAACTTTGGCTACGAGTGGAATACGTTTGAGATTGAATTTCTGAAACAGAATGCCAAACGAAATATCTACTAATATTTTGTTCATCTCTAAAAAGCAAAACTAGTTGATTACTAAGATCCACACTAGTGGCCAAATTTATCAGTGATTAATTCTGACTGTGATCACATAACTTGATCAAACGATCAAAATAACTATTCCATTATATTTGAGCATACTGTCTTAAAATTCTAGTATAAAAATATTTATGAAATATCAATCAACTCATTGACGAAATGCATCTCAACTTTTGGCTTTGGGCACCATGACCAAAACATCACGAAAGATGTGATTACAAAGTCTAACAGACAAATCCGATGACATTACAACATTGCCTTTTCGAAGGTTGCCCAATTATCCCATCACAGATAATGTGCGAGGCAATATTATATCTCTTTCAATCACGTGATAAATTGTTCATTCATCCATGTGCATGCCAGGTGATCACTTATCCAGAAATCCACGGTAGCATCGCTTATGTAACACGAAACTAATGAAATTGTCAATGCGCAGTACACGTGCCGCACAGCGAGAAGTCCCATATGTAACCCGATACATTAAATTAAAACCAGTCTTCCGACTGTGCCAGTTCAGGGACCTCGCGCTGGCAGTTAAGTTGATGTCACCTTACATGAGGGAGGTGACGGGTTAATTAATTAATTGTAACGATCCCCACCAGCCATTTAATTGTCATGAATGTTGGGGGCCTACACAGAAAAAAAATCTTTAAAAATTTAAGGAATATTCCCCGATTATTATTGTCAGATGGCCCAATGTGAAAAAGTGGCTTAGTTTAGCGCCCCGTAAACATTTTCTCTTGCATACGTACAACCATTTCTATTGCATAAAGAGGATGACTGTGCATCTTTTCTGACCGGTTGTCAGCTTGCAGGTGTGTGCATGAGTTATTGGCGCGGGGATTACGAATAAATTTGTCAAAAAACTACTAGTTTCACAAAATCATTCATAACTGTGACGCATGTTCACTCTGACTATCACGTTATGCGTCTTTTTATAGCCACTAGGCGTGGTTAAAAGGTGTGAACAGTTCAGAGTGTTCTAATGTATCTACTGAATGCAATGTAAGAAAACGTTCAGAAAATGGAGATTTTTCCTGCATGTTTGATTTTTGAATTTTAGTAAATTTACTACAGTATGTTCTCTAAGCCACCAAACTACCTTATCAGGATATCTAAATTTGCGCAAACAAGTGCGCTTCCCCTCAAAATAGGAATGATCGGACAATAGGTTCGTGTAACCGAGCAATGACTGAGAATATTACCCCACCCCTCATTTTCAAGAAACTGGCTAAATTTGAGCTTTTTGTGAAAGAGGCAGAACGAGACAAAATATATGCCATGAATGTGATAGATGGTGATCGCTAATCATTCTAATGTATTAAACATTAGTGTTTCTCATAGAAAAGCTGCTAAACTTCATTTACCTGACATAAATGTAGCATTATCGGCCAATTTGTATACGATACCCTAGAATGTAGTAAGTACTAAATTTACCACGTCAATTGTATGAAGAGATGTTCATATAAACACCCACTTTCTCGGGGTGTTCTGATCCTACACCTGCCTGAGTATAAGAGTTGTTATAACATCATGTACTAACATGTACCTCAGAGCAGTTGTTATAACATCATGTACTAACATGTACCTCAGAGCAGTTGTTATAACATCATGTACTAACATGTACCTCAGAGCAGTTGTTATAACATCATGTACCTCAGAGCAGTTGTTATAACATCATGTACTAACATGTACCTCAGAGCAGTTGTTATAACATCATGTACTAACATGTACCTCAGAGCAGTTGTTATAACATCATGTACTAACATGTACCTCAGAGCAGTTGTTATAACATCATGTACTAACATGTACCTCAGAGAAGTTGTTTCGGATAATTTCGGGAATATATCTCGGGAATATGACGGACTAATACTGTTATATGGAATATGGAATAGGTCTTTGGATTATGGACGCGGATATTCTCTAATGGACGACGGCTGGATTATCAATGACGGACTAATCCTGTTATATGGAATATGGAATAGGTCTTTGGATTATGGACGCGGATATTCTCTAATGGACGACGGCTGAATTATGGATGACGGATTAGACGCTTGTAATGACATTTATTCCACGGTGAAATCTGTCGGACAGTGAGCGCGCCAACATACTCCCCGAAACGAAGATGTGTCGGCCTGATGTGTATACGTCGGCACGTTGGTGATAAAAACTTGCGAATGTGATTTGGTAATTGACTGAAATAAATTTGACATCTTTTGAAAAGGTAAGTAAGATCACCGAGAACGTTAATCCTGTTATATGGAATATGGAATAGGTCTTTGGATTATGGACGCGGATATTCTCTAATGGACGACGGCTGAATTATGAATGACGGACTAGGCGCTTGTAATTATGTATATCCCAGGCATATCTCTCATCAGGGGCCAAGTCTAATCATGAATATAGTTAACTATTCACGATATATACTCTCATATTCTTGCAGATATAGTTATGCCGGTATAACCCACGGGGTGAAATCATATTATTTTAGATTTACACTTCTCTTCTTCTTCGTTACACTTGTCCATGCTGTACACGTTGTGTAATCGTTTATTAATTCCGATTCACACATGTCTTGTTTTTCTCTTTCTTGTTGACGGTTCTTGTCAAGTGCCATTGTATTTTAGAAATATACTTGATCATGGACTGGCACGATCCCGGCATGGTCGTCAGGCAAATCGGATTATGCGTCGAAAACATCTACCTCAACAATCGGGCCTGATAGCATATTCTTACTATTTCTCAATTCAGGTGTCGGAACATGGATCTCACTTAAAGAGATATTTAATACGGTGCATGTTCATTTCAGGATGTCAGCCGCTGCCTGCATTCCGTCTCTCAATGGTAATAGTCTGTGGAAACATCTAATTACAAGCGTCTAGTCCGTCATTCATAATCCAGCCGTCGTCCATTAGAGAATATCCGCGTCCATAATCCAAAGACCTATTCCATTTCCATATAACAGTATTAGCACCAAATTCAAAAAGACAAAAGTATACATAAACATAGGCTTGTTTCCTGCAAGAGAGAAGCGGTCAACAGTTTTCAATGATGCCGGCAAGACATCATGATGTTCCAAAATATCAAATCCGTATCGCTGATCAGTATTCTTAATCCATAATATTCGTTATAGAGTCGTCATCTAAATATGATGTACCTCAGTCACGCTTTGATTGTGACTGTTCATATGAGTACCATGAGGATCTTGAAGTACATGGGCTCATACGGCCCCTAGCCCCGGGTTAAGCGGAATTAGACACATGTTACGAAACGTAGCGCCATAGATCTTGCACGCTACGTTCGTATTTTGCTATCAGCATGCAATATGTATCGCCAAATTTGAGAAACTTTGAGTGGAGGCGCTTGGTGGAATAGCCCTGTTTTATAAGTTTCTGCAACAATGTTTTGTGACGTTGATTAAAATCATCACATTTAACACAGGATCTAGCAAATGCTACTAAGCGAGATATGTATACGCCATATGCAGGTCCCACTGGAATATTACTATCCAGAAAGGGATAGTTGACGATGTCGAAATTGTAATCATCTCTTTTGTCATAAAGTCGACGAGAGAGAATGCCCGCTTCATTTTTATAGAGGTAGAGATCTAAATAAGATGTGCCTGTAGGGCTATCTGTAGTTTCCTTCAAATCCAGTGAAGGTGGATATATATCCTTCACTGCGTCATTTATATAGCGATTATCCACTGTCGCAAGCCGTCAGTTGAATGATGAAACTCCAGGTGGAAGGATCCAGTCGCTAGATGGCGCCAATAATCTAATTGGTTATAACAAATCGCCGGTCACCCGTTGATTGGCACAGAATCGCCCTGACTGATTGGTTGAAGTACTGGCAGCTGATTGGTTATTTTGACACCCACTGCAGAAGGCAGTGTATGTTACAATCCTCTCAAGCTCAGCGTGTAGATCTATACGTGGACAACTGGTCTACCTCTACACGACTGGTACGCTCGTGGTTACAGTGAGAGTATACTTGATCCTGTTGACAACAGCCAGCTTCACATCTCCTAATGGAGAATGACAAAACATGGTTGAATGAGAGACAAATAAATATTCGAAACAACGGAACAGAACACGCTGCGAAAGTGGGTGTGTATATAAAAATCTCTTCACACATGGTTCAGAACACCCCGAGAAAGTGGGTGTGTATATGAACATCTCTTCACACATGGGCCAGAACACCCCGAGAAAGTGGGTAGGCATATGAACATCTCTTCACACATGGGTCAGAACACACTGAGAAAGTGGGTGTGTATATGAACATCTCTTCACACATGGTTCAGAACACCCCGAGAAAGTGGGTATGCATATGAACATCTCTTCACACATGGGTCAGAACACCCCGAGAAAGTGGGTGTGTATATGAACATCTCTTCACACATGGGTCAGAACACCCCAAGAAAGTGGGTGTGTATATGAACATCTCTTCACACATGGGTCAGAACACCCCGACAAAGTGGGTGTGTATATGAACATCTCTTCACACAACGGTTCGAACACCCCGAGAAAGTGGGTGTCTATATGCACATCTCTTCACACATGGGTCAGAACACCCCGAGAAAGTGGGTGTGTATATGAACATCTCATCACACATGGATCATTCAACTGACGGCTTGCGACAGATGTTCCCACAGGCTACTACCATTGAGATACGGAATGCAGACAGCGGCTGACATCCCGAAATGAACATGCACCGTATTAAATATCTCTTTAAGTGGAATCCATGTTCCGACACCTGAATTGCGAAGTAATAAGAATATGCTATCAGGCTCGATTGTTGAGGTAGATGTTCTCGACGCATAATCCGATTCGCCTGCCGACCATGCCGGGATCGTGCCAGTCCATCAAGTATATTGCTAAAATACAATGGCACTTGACAAGAACCGTCAGCAAGAAAGAAGAGAAAAACAAGACATATGTGAATCGAAATTAAAAAACGATTACACAACGTGTGCAGCACGGAAAAGAGTAACGAAGAAGAAGAGGAGTGTAAATCTAACATAATATATAAGATTTCACCCCGTGGGTAATACCGGCATCACTATATCTACAAAAATATGAGAGTATATATCGTGAATGATTAACTATATTCATGATTAGGCTTGGCCCCTGATGAGAGATATGCCTGGGATATACATAAGATATATTCCCGAAATTATCCGAAACAACTGCTCTGGGGTACATGTTAGTAGATATAGTGATGTTATAATAACTCCTATACTCAGGCATGTGTAGGGTTAGAACATTCCGAGAAAGTAGGTGTGTATATGAACATCTCTTCACACAGTGTCCAGAAGCAGATGCAGTGCTCATTGGAATGTATCTGCTCGATGTCCTGACCCGAACAATCCGCACACAACGGCTGATGACAGTGACTCAGATACTGAATAATAGCTAGGATATTTGAAGTACTGATGTATCCCTATGGGAAAACATTTGGCTGTGATGCCAAGAACATATTTACTGTAAAATTCAAACGACCTGATTTAAGGACAAATTTATCAGTGTTACAAGATTTTCGAGAAAATTCGGTGCATTGAGAATACACTTCGCTGTGGTATCATAAAAATTTACAGCACACTGACCAAACAGACTTAGCTGAAGAAAAAATTATATGCGTTTCAACATTTCGGACAAAATTGTTCGAAAGAAAAGTGTGTCAGTCATTAACAGTAAATATGCTGAATTTGGTGAGGGAATCTGATTAAGGGGGGTGGGGTAATTTTTTGTCTAATTGCTCAGGCATTAGATAGGTTATATGAATGGAAAATACTTCATTGTGAAACCTAATAATTGGGGTAAAATATTAATATATGTTTTATGTATCTGAGTGTTATAGTCGCGACAGGTTCACCAAAAATGTTCCAATAAAAATAATGAAAAATGTGATTTTTGGTCGGTTTTCGATGTTATTGGTGCATATTGAATTGAATTGAATTTGATTTGAATTGAATTGAATTGTTTTATTCACCAACCGAGAATTTGAAAACAAATAAACACATGATGTAATGATAATATACACAGATGTCGATAAAAAAGAAGGATATGGTGATCGGCGGGAGAAAATCCCAGAAGGCTTGTGGTATCCCAGCATAATACATAAGGCATATACATTTACAAAAGACGTCAATTTATGTTTGTGAGATGTTGAGGAATAAAAAGTAATTATCAGAGAGTGCGGTGAATAAATACAACCATTGGTTTATACTGTATGTGTTTAATTAAGAGTGTATATGGGTATAGTGTTATCTGTTTGTAGGTACTGTTTCGCAAGTGTTTTGAATAATGATATGGATGTACATTTTTGTAAGTCAGAGGGTAACTTGTTCCATTCTCTAGGGGCTTTGATTTTAGGTGTGTGAAATGAAAGATCAGTTCGGAAGAAGGGTCTATATAGTGTGTATGAAGAATGAAGAATTGTGTACGTCAGATAATTTGGTGAAGTACTTATGGAATGGTTTGGGTAACAGTGAGCAATGATGGATGAATTTCTGACAGAATTGCAACATAACATATCGATTAAGTTCTAAGAGCGGCAGTATTTTGAGGCTGGCAAACGAAGGACTTGAGTGTTCGAATTTATTCGAAAGGGAAATAATTCGAATTGCTCTTTTTTGCAGGAGAATTAGAGGTTTTAAGTGGCTAACATAAGTGTTGCCCCAAATGACATTACAATAAGATTGATAGGGGTGAATGAGTGAGTAGTACAAGATATAAAGGGTTCTTTTATTTAGACATTGCTTGACTGAATTAATGATACCAATGTTTTTAGATATTTCTTGCAGAGTTCGTTGATATGATTTTTCCGATTTAATTTTTCGTTCAGGTATACTCTGAGAAACTTAAAACAATCAACTCTTTCAATGCCATACCCCATTACATGTAACCCCGGCGTAAATGGTACGTTTCTTTTACAGTTGGGTGAAATCAACATAAATTTTGTCTTTTTAATATTTAGAGACAATTTATTACACGAGAACCAGTTATGTAATAAAGTTAGTTCCTGTGACGTGATGTCAAAGAGGACTTGTGGATTAGCATTGGATAGAGTTACACTCGTGTCATCGGCGAATAGAATAATTTTCAAAATATCTGAGACTAGTATTACATCATTGATATAAATGAGAAATAGTATCGGTCCCAGGATAGAACCCCGAGGGACATCACATGTAATTTGTTCTGCTTTAGATATTGTTCCATTATACGAAACAGACTGCAGACGACCACTTAAATAACTTTTGAACCACCGGTTGCTTAACCCACGGAATCCATAGTGTTCCAATTTTTTTAACAGTATAGAGTGGTCAACGGTGTCGAACGCCTTTGAAAGATCTAGAAACGTGACAATGCTGTACAGATTGGATTCCTTGGCGGCAACCAGTGACTCGTATAACGACAGTACTGCTAAGCAGGTGGAGTGGTTCGATCTGAATCCAAACTGATTGCAGCATAAAATAGCACATTCTTGAAGATAGTCATTGATGTTATTAGCAACAAACCTTTCTAAAATTTTACTAAGACATGGTAATACCGAAATGGGTCTATAATTTTCAAATACATGTTTGTCACCAGATTTGTATATGGGGGTCACCTTGGCTGTTTTCATTTCGGACGGAACGATACCGGTCTGGACGGATAAGTTGATAATTTTTGATAGAGGTAAACTGATAGTTTGAGCGACAGGTTTGAGAACTGACATACGAATTCCATCAAGTCCAGCTGCACTATTTTTGGAATTCATGATAATTTCTGCTATCTGGGAAGATGTACATTGTTGGAATTTGAAATCTTTCGGAAATGTCCAGTAAGATAGTCAGTAAATCTACCGTCTACCTCTGGGAATTTTTCAGCCAAATTACTAGCGACTGAACAGAAATATTCATTAAACTTATTGGCGATACTTGTTGAATCTGTAATTTCAACATCATCGATATTGAACATCTTCGGCAGAGACGTTGTTATTTGCCGATCAAGCAACTGGTTTATCGTTTTCCAGGTACCCTTGATATCATTATGACATTCATTGAATTTGTTATGGAAGTAAGATTTCTTTGCAATTTTTAAAGTGTGGTTAAGTTTATTCCTGTATTGTCGGTATTGCGTCCTAATCAACGGATTTGGATATTTAAGCTGGAGCATAGTAGAGTCGGTTCTTTTCCCGGATTGAAGATAATATACCGGGAGTTACCCATGGTTTTATAATTTTGGTCTTCTGAATAGGTTTAGTTAAAACGGGAAAGCGTTCATCATAGATCGTGGTGAAATGGTGAGAGAAGACTTCAAATGCAGTATTAACGTAGTTATGTTCCCCCATGATCCGTCCCCAATCATTGTTATTAATCCTGTCTGAGAATATTTCATGATTTTCCTTCGTTATTTTACGATATGTAATTTCACTTATATCAGAGAGTTTAGGCATGCGTTGTTTATCCAAATAAAATACAGGAAAATGATCCGTGATGTCCGTGAGGTAAATGCCAGACATGACAGTTTCATCATACGAATTGGTAAAGATATTATCAATGAGAGTAACCGTATGGGCTGTTACACGGGTGGGCTTAGTTATTTTCGGAAAAAAGTTGTACGACTTCATGATTTCCAGGAAATTTATAGATGGTAAATGATGATCGACCTTAAATAAATCTATATTAAAGTCACCCATAAGCGTACACTTCGTTTTTTCCACTTTCATAGCGGCTAGAATTGTAGATAATTGGTTATTGAAACAGTTAGGATTGTTACCAGGTGGTCGATAAAATAAACCCACCAGATGCTTATTACTATTATTATTTCCCATAGGAACGCCAATTTCTATAATAAACTTTCATATTGGTTTTCTTCGTGAGAAGATAAGTCTTCCCTGACAGTACCGCATGAGCTGTCATCCCGGACATCAATAACTAAGCCCCCACCCTTTTTCTTATGACGAGAAGAAATATACGGTATATAACCAGGGATATTAAAGAGGTTTTGTGTGGACACATTAAGCCAGCTTTCAGATATACCAATTGTGGAATTTAGATGGATATAGAGGAACGCCTCGCATATATCTGTTTGAGTTTCACATTTGCCCTAATCAGTTTTGGAAGTTTGTTAGTTGATTCAATGTCAATTCACGGGTTTGATCGGTACATGTACATACATTACAATTATATTGAGATTGGGGGCGTATCTGCTAATTGAGGGAAAGCCAGGAAATACTGACCGCTGTATGTACTTGAAGTGGTCAGGAAACACTGACCATTGAAGATAGCTGATGGATAATACAGTAACTGGTACGAGCGAGAGATTTGTCACATCAGGTCAATTGTATACTTGAATATAAACCTGATTTACGCTGTATGTTATAGGAATGCATATAAATGAATTGTCTTCTGTTAAATGGATTAGTAAGAGTTTGAATCAGATGAGTATTTTTGCGCGGTTATATATTTTGGGGAGATCTAGCAAACCTGAACGTCTATTTAATATGATAAAGCTATACATGTATATTATTTGAATCAGTGTGGTCAAACAGGCCAGCTCTGTCCGACCAATGACCAGCGCTCAAGTGTCCATTCCGGTAGTTTCCCTAATTAAGTGTTTGAGTTGTGAGAAACTGAAGTTTAGACCGAGTCTGCGTTAAGTAGCTCGTTTACTCTACTGTATAAAAGTTTGATGTATATTACACTAGGCTAAGCATTAACACCATTGCTTCATCTGTACAGACGTTTTTGGTTATCATGATTTGCTGTACTTTGTCTATGTGATGATGCAGAAGTAAACAACAACAACCTCTGTTTATCTCAACGAGTTGTCTTGTAGTTCTTTGGATTGACCGAAGACGAACCTACAGAAAGGGTTATGTGAAGAAGATCCCCGTCGTCTTATCTCTTTCGCGCAAGCCCATAAATTGCGGATAAGACCCAAAAAGTTCACATTGGCGAGTTTGCTCAGGATACTACAAGACGAGACAAGTATGGCGGATCAGGCCGTGCGAGTTCAAGATCTGCAGGCCATAGCACAGGGCATAACAACGTTAGTGAACGCCGTGCGTGCTGACACTGCCGCTCACGAACAATCGCAAGTACAACGGTTGCGAAATCATGTTACGGCCATTCGTAAGTGTGACGGACACATTCCAGCTGATGAGCACGAATGGCTGGATGAATTTGAGTTGGTAATACAATCCATATGGGACATTGACGGCAGTCCGGCACATATTGAATCACGGAGGGCAGATGATGTGAACGCTCACGTGGAAGGTCGATCATCTCGTTTAGATATGTTGTCTGGCGTGAATGTGGACGAACCAGTACCAATGTAGGTCGATACCTCCAGACATCCTATCGACCGGTGGCTGAAGGACACACATGACATTAAGGGCGCGGGCCCCACGACAGAGCTGTGAATCTCGTGATATCCGACTTCGGGGTATCGGAACTGTTGGACTATGCACTGGCCATCGCGTCACGCCCCTCGGACTTCTCAACTTTTCTCCAATCTACCATCATGTAGTTCTTGCGAACTTTGACGGCGTGCTGCAAACGATTGCGTTTGGCACTTTGTGTTTCAGAATAGGTGACAATGGGCCTATGGAACGTGCTGTTGATTTGGCGCGGAACTGTAGGACGGTGCTGGATTACGGCGGAGATGCCATGGAGATGATGTGGGCTACGGCAGCAGTTCAGCAGGCTTGATGCCTGTAAAAACAGATAAGCTTTTCGTCACACCGTTACCCTCCCCTTCTTGCATAATATTAAGGATGCTTAGTGGCATGTGAACAGGATTAAGAGCCTTTTATAAGTATCAGTATTGATGGTTGTATCACCCCATTCACAGAACATTCCTCAGTTAGCCATGTCAACCCGACCAAATGTGGATTTGTGGCAGCGATCTGCATTGTATCGACGAGGTCGTTTGCAAGTGACAATTCAACGTAGCGTGAATCTGCCCCAACAACAACGATGCCATATCGCTTCCTCCAGTGCTTGTCGTACGTTACGTATTGTTCCCGCTGGTGCAGAATCCGACGACGAGGATGCTGTGGTCGATGAATCGGGCCATATTTGGTACGTCACTGGCCCCAGCAGTGATCGACCAGAGGGGGGTGTCAAGACACGGGCCGGTGCCAACCACGCCTGGCACCCAACGGAAAGGCAGACGAGGAGCCATGGTCTACGCTCACCGACTGATCGATGAAGTGTCCAGTCCCATCATCGACAGTGATGGACGAAACTAAATTCAAATTCACGCCGGGTACCAAGGACAAACGGATGCAAACCGTAAATTTGTAAACTTCATTTGCTGACTTTACGTTTAACTATCTATCTGGTTTCATGTAGACAACACCCTTCACGGAATTACGTAACAGAGTCTGAGAGCCGGTAAAATTGAAGGTGTATTTTACTGTACTAGTTGTCAGGTGAGATTTGTTCGATTTTGCATGAAAATGTGTATTTTCATATTATCTTCTTTGTGTAGTCAATGCAGTATTTCAACCCGTAGCATGAAAATTACATATTTTGCCCTTATCTGAGAATTTTGATGAACCTTGCATATAGTCGTTTGATGTTTTGACTTCGACATTTTTCCTGCTGTAGCTTATCATGAAGTTTATCCCACTCAAAGTTTTGTTTTGCTCGACCTGTTTATGTCACAATGATTTGACTTCAGGGTTATACAGATAATGATGTTTGTTAGGATCAACATGAACAGTGTTAACGTTATGACCAGTTGCAAACGTTGAGATGCTCAAGTAAATAGACGTGTCATATACCTGTTATTTTGCTATAGTATATGAGTGGTTAACGAGAAGTTTTGATTAAGCATAGGTGCAAATGAGTCTTTCATTTTTGACTAACGATAATTTGACCTAGCATTTTGATGAATAACTGAATTTTGTTCAGACGTGGAATCAAATTTCGATTCAGGGTGCGATGCGGCCCATGCTTGTAGATTTTTAGATGTCGACAATGGTTGAGTTTGCCAATGCAAGAGCAGAAATGCTGATATTTTGAGATGCCGCTGTGCGTGATTAAGATTTGAAGACTAACGAATCGGCAAGCGATGAGTTCGATGATGAGATTTTTTGATGTGCACTTATTGTTGAATGAAACGATAACAGAACTTGCGATATGCAGTTTATCTTCGATTATGAGTGTCTTATCTAACGTCACTAGTGATTTGTGTCTGGTGCAGTTAAACTAACGATACAAGCAGTAAGATATTAGATTTGTCCCAGGTCCGGCCGGCCTGTGGATTTGATTTTTCTCAACCTTCAATTGACATTGTGTTGGAAAAGTGAGTTAAATGTCATCCCTGCAGGATGGACATTTAACTTCCGGTGGGGAGGATATGTGGAATTTAGATGGATGTAGAGGGACGCCTCGCATGTATCTGTTTGAGTTTCACATTTGCCCTAATCAGTTTTGGAAGTTTGTTAGTTGATTCAATGTCAATTCACGGATTTGATCGGTACATGTACATACATTACAATTATATTGAGATTGGGAGCGTATCTGCTAATTGAGCGGAAGCCAGGAAATACTGGCCGCTGTAAGTACTTGAAGTGGTCAGGAAACACTGACCATTGAAGATAGCTGATGGATAATACAGTAACTGGTACGAGCGAGAGATTTGTCACATCAGGTCAATTGTATACTTGAATATAAACCTGATTTACGCTGTATGTTATAGAAATGCATATAAATGAATTGTCTTCTGTTAAATGGATTAGTAAGAGTTTGAATCAGATGAGTATTTGTGCGCGGTTATATATTTTGGGGAGATCTAGCAAACCTGAACGTCTATTTAATATGATAAAGCTATACATGTATATTATTTGAATCAGTGTGATCAAACAGTCCAGCTCTGTCCGACCAATGACCAGCGCTCAAGTGTCCGGTAGTTTCCCTAATTAAGTGTTTGAGTTGTGAGAAACTGAAGTTTAGACCGAGCCTGCGTTAAGTAGCTTGTTTACTCTACTGTATAAAAGTTTGATGTATATTACACTAGGCTAAGCATTAACACCATTGCTTCATCTGTACAGACGTTTTTGGTTGTCATGATTTGCTGTACTTTGTCTATGTGATGATGCAGAAGTAAACAACAACAACCTCTGTTTATCTCAACGAGTTGTCTTGTAGTTCTTTGGATTGACCGAAGACGAACCTACAGAAAGGGTTATGTGAAGAAGATCCCCGTCGTCTTATCTCTTTCGCGCAAGCCCATAAATTGCGGATAAGACGCAAAAAGTCCACACAATGACGGTAAACCTGGTCTTGAGATTGTAGATGAAACCTGTAATCTCAGTAAAGTGTTTACTTAAACTTGGAGCATTTATGTGCAAAGCTGAAAATAAGGACGATGCTTCGAGATTCAAGTTATTATTAGCCGTGTGGTAGGTTGCTTCTGTATAATAGTTCGATTGGTGGGAGTTTATGGGACTCCAATGAGCCGTTTCGTAGATATTGTCATCAGTTACATATTGGGTTTTGTCGCTAACATTTAGATCAATAGGATTAAAGCACATATTATGAAAGTCTATAGATGTATGATGAAAATTAGTTTCGTCTAGTATATTCACAGGAATTTCTTCAGTGGAGAATGGCAGGCAGTTCCATAAGTTTTGAGGAACACCCTCGGTAGTGGAGATATTATCCATCAGAAAATATTAGATTTAGCTGATACAGATTGTACACCATAATATAACTAAATACAGCATTATCACAATACAGTGTGATTAATACAGTAAATTGGGATAAAGTGAGCATTTCGTAGTCAGCTCACTGAATAAAGCACCCTTACTACAGCATAGTAATGGGAGAGTCGAGTGTCGGATGTATTAGTGTTATGTCAACATAACAGAAAAAGAATATCCCCAGTTCAATGAAGTTATTCCGAGTCAAATTAAAATGTCCAGACAATGGCCAGATAACGTCTGTTGAGGATACAAAAGTCGTTGATATCATGGTAACAGCACAGAATAACGAGACGGCGGTCATACAAACACATGTTGACAGGATAAGGATACATTACGTCTGGCATGCAGGACAGGCACATTCAAACAAAACGTTTAGGTGATAAATTCCCATTAAGGTGCAGGAATGGTTATTATTGTCTCGCATGCTATTTAGCAGATCTGCTACTTCGCAAATAATTTCTAAAATCAGTGATATTTAGAAAAGGGTGTGCTACTTTGAAGATAATTTCTAGGATTACTGCTAGTTAGCACTTTGACTTGCCTGTTCCCAAATGAAATATATTGTATAATTAGCACAATTGCTAAATATTCAATATTTCTTTCTAAATTGCAGCCAGAAGAAATATTCAATATTCATGATAACTCGCAAACGCAAATTGTCGGACTGCCTCTCCCGAAAGAAAATATATTGTATAATTAGCACAAATGCTAAATATTAAATATTTCTTCTAAATTGCATCCATGATAAATATTGAATATTTCTTCTAAATCGCAGCTCCAAATTGTCCGATTGGCTCTCCTGAAAGAAAATATATTGTATAATTAGCACAAATGCTACATATTTTCAATATTGCAAGGACTGGTGATTAAGGAGGTTTAAGGCAGTCCTACCCCTTATTTGCTGGTCTGTGCAACTCCTCTGACAATAACAGGGATTATTCTATCGTTCTTCCTGGTTAAACAACGCGCATGCGCTGTTATGTAAGTTTTAAGACAGTCGCAAGTACATTTTCATTTGTGGTCTGTGCAACTCCACTCAGACAATAACAGATTATTCTATCGTTCTTCCTGGTTAAACAACGCGCATGTGCTGGTATATAGACTGTTTAACCCTATCTGGCTTGGGCTTTTGGGGACCTGTCGTGGCCTAGGGCGGGGGGGGGGGGCGGAATGGCCCTCCCTAATTATTTTTCTGATCCCTTGAGCTAGGGGGCTGAAACTTACCACACTATACCCTTGGGTCAAGCTCTACCACAAAATGTAAAAAAATCCAAGATGGCCGACTTGATGACGTCACAGTGACGTTATTTTATAGTAGATTATAAAAGTGCTAAATATTGAATATATTGTCTTTCCCAGACGCCAGCTACATATTTAAGTGCGAATCTTTTCTAATTATATGATATTATAAAGGTGCTAAATATTGAATATATTGTCTTTTCCCAGACGCCAGATAGATACTTAACTGCGAATCTCTTCTAATTATATGATATTATCAAAGTGCTCAATATTGAATATATTGTCTTTCCCAGACGCCAGCTACATATTTAACTGCGAATCTTTTCTAACTATATGATATTATCAAAGTGCTAAATATTGAATATATTGTCTTTCCCAGACGCCAGCTACATATTTAACTGCGAATCTTTTCTAATTATATGATATTATAAAGGTGCTAAATATTGAATATATTGTCTTTTCCCAGACGCCAGATAGATACTTAACTGCGAATCTTTTCTAATTATATGATATTATCAAAGTGCTAAATATTCAATATATTGTCTGCTCTCAAACGTCACCTATATATTTAAATGCGAATATATTCTAATTAGATGATAATATAGAGGTGCTAAATATTGAATATATTGTCCCTTCTCCGACACGGTGTTACAGATATTTTGATGCGAATCTCTTCTAATTATAGTAGATTATAAAAGTGCTAAATATCGAATATATTGTCTTTTCTCCGAAAAGGGTCTTGTGGATATTTAACTGCGAATCTCTTCTATTTAGTATAGATTATAAAAGTGCTAAATATTGAATATATTGTCTTTTCCCAGATGCCAGCTACATATTTGGGTGCGAATCTTTTCTAATTATATGATATTATAAAGGTGCTAAATATTGAATATATTGTCTTTTCTCAGACGCCAGATAGATACTTAACTGCGAATCTCTTCTAATTAGATGATATTATCAAAGTGCTAAATATTCAATATATTGTCTGTTCTCAGACGTCAGCTACATATTTATGTGCGAATCTATTCTAATTAGATAATATTATAAAGGTGCTAAATATTGAATATATTGTCCTTTCTCCGACACGGTGTTACAGATGTTTTTATGCGAATATATTCTAATTAGACTAGATTATAAAAGTGCTAAATATTAAATATAGATGATATTAAAGTAACCCACTTTTCTGCCTACTGCGGAGTTTAGCAAAAATATCTGCACAATATTGCCAAGTATGCTATATAGCACCATGTTAAAGCATAGGAAATTTGAAAAGTATCTAAAAAAAAGCCAATCCTGCACCTAACTCTAAATTCCCGGTTCGATCCACGGGGGATTGCCCCATAACCCAGATGGAGAGCTACTGTAGTCTAGGATATACGGAAGGGGAAACAACTGCATCGATGACCTCGCTTGACCCTGGCCGATCTGCTGGTCTTCAACTGACTGAACTGTGCCTTTCTTGAATCATCCAACCCTCAACTATTCATATTCGAACAGCCTATACCATAATAAAGCATTGTATCACATAAAGCATACCTGTGTTTGTTCAAAACGACTGAAATTAGGCGACTTCCTGTATTCCACACGCGAGTACACCGCTCTTACTGGCGTGGACCGGACCATATGCAAAGCACTCTGGGAATCAAACCACGTGATAACCTTTAACATCGTCTGACCTCATATCTGACAGTTTCACGTTCAGGCCAGACAAAAAAAAATATGCGTTAGTGTTCATGTATATGAGTGTGAGTAAGTGACTGAGTGAGTTAGGGTTTACCGTTGCGTTCAGCGCTATCTCAGCCATATAGCGACGATATTACTAACTACGATATATGAAATCTTTAACCATCTGGATCACCTATACGCGGTAAGACTGACCCTGGGATCGGCAACTATATGAGGGAATTCCGGGAAATCAACACCACGTGATCTTGTCAGCCAACTCTACCGACGTAACCCCAACGAATCATGTACTGTCCTACTTGTTCAAAATTACACATGTACAGCACTTGTTGGATGATACGGAAGTTTATTGATATCTGTATCTTTTGTAAGCTCAGAAAATATATGTTTCAGATGTAGTATGAAAAGCCTGTAATTTATCAGACTTCTCCAGACTGTTCTCCGCCGGATGAAGATCGAACAGTATACGCTAAAGTATCGGATATCGCTCCGCAATAGTGGCGACACACGATTCGCAAGCCAACTTATGGATGGTGACAGGTGAAGTGTACGCAAATGTACGATATGATTAGCTGGACATCTGTGACTATCCATGTAGAGTCATCATGTAGAGGAAATTAATCTTCCCCTGGTGGAAAACAGACACGTTACAAAACTCATGCTGCTCACCCACTTGGGGGCTTCATGTATATCAACATAACGTACATGCTCAATGCCAAACAGCAAGAAGCTGTGCGAATATGTGTCGGTGGTCATGACCTTTTGTTATTAATACAAATGAGAAAATAACTTTCAAATCAGAAGTAGCGTGCACTTCTTGTAACAAAATTTGGCCCAGATTGAATTTTCACAATCAGCTTCATTTTAAATAATATAATTGCAGTTTCTCTTGTTCGTGACGAATAAATGCTCATGGAGATATAGACAATACATATGAAGGATAGTGAAGTTTGTACTGAATTTGGTGATATTTCTCATCAGACATACAGCTCAACTTATAAGCATAAGGTTACGAGTAGGGGGTATTAGGACTACCAGAGTACATGTGCGTTTCCATCAGGCAGCAGGAGGACCAATTAATTGAGAGGAATTGAGTGGGGGGACGCGTGTTTTCAAAATCTGCGCGATTTTAAAATTGTGCTGCGCGTTTTTTAAATTTCAAGTATTTCAAGCATTTCAAGTATTTCAAGCAAATATTTTGAAATCGCGCAAGCATTTCAAATTTACGCATGTAACAATTTTAAAATCGGACAGGTGACTGCTACACGGTGACCAACGGCTTTCAGTCGTACCGATATTGATTTCAAGACATATGTCTTGCCCTTTCCAGCTTGTCCGATCAACAAAAGGTTATGACCACCGACATATTCGCACAGATTCTTGCTGTTTATACAGGTCAGAGCAATTATATCCAAATTGGGATATTTTTACCGATTTTCATCCGGGTCCTCTGTGACGTCACTCCGAAGCTTTGACCCCTGCGCACCATTATTAATATCCGGTAGTGTGCGCATGCGTAGTGGTCAAAGGTCACTTCCGGAAGTGACATCACAGAGGACCCGGATGTTGCACTCAGACATCAAAGGTCAATGTGAGGTTTAATGCGTTTATATTACTACTAATTTACTTCACAAAACTGCCAATGCGACTATATAATTTTGCTGACTTTTTCTTGCCGAAGTTATTCTCTCTGATATTGAAAATACGTGCATTATTTTTGTTGCTGCAGTATACTTCCCATCATCCACCACAGTTGTATGTTTTTGAACAAGCAGAATAACTAGGAGAATAGGCCAGCTTGAAAATATGGAAGTATAAAAAAAATATCCAAAGTGGAATATTTTATCCCATTTGGGATATATATCCCAGTTGGTCCTTTTCCCCGACCTGTTAGATTTGAGCATGTATGTCATGTTCATATACATGAACACTAACGCATATTTTTTTTTTGTCTGGCCTGAATGTGAAACTCTCAGATATGAGGACAGACGATGTCAAAGGTTATCACGTTGTTTGATTCCCGGAGTGCTTTGCGTATGGTCCGATCCACGCCAGTAAGAGCGGTGAGTAGTATATAAAGTTGAAATTGAGTCGCATTGACCTACTTAATGACGTCATTTGGGGGCGGAATGGGGCGGTCACGGGAGGAGTTTCCCAGGGATTCCCCAGTGGGGATTTCCCATGACGATCACGTGATCAAGGCATGTCCTGACTTGTTCTGGGTTGTACAGTTCTGCCATACGGAGGATGGGTACTAGTATTTCGCTGACGTCCTAGTAATAAACATAATCTATAGGTGTTGTACCATGTTAATGTGGGAGTGGGGTCAAAATGGCGGTTGATGTGGGATGGGTTCAAAATGGCGGCTTGTGGGTGGTGGTGGAGGTGGTGGGACCAAAATGGCGGCTTGTGGGTGGTGGTGGAGGTGGTGGGACCAAAATGGCGGCTTGTGGGTGGTGGTGGAGGTGGTGGGACCAAAATGGCGGCTTGTGGGTGGTGGTGGAGGTGGTGGGACCAAAATGGCGGCCTTGTGGGCGGTGGGGACGTCACAGGGAGAAAAAACCCTCACATTACCCTCAAAAAAACCTCTAAGCCATATAATAGTAATAAACATAATCTATAGGTGTTGTACCATGTTAATAGGATCAGTCTGGCATCTGTACCACCCTAGGGTCGAGCGTTTATTGTCCCGTGTATCTCCGCAGAAAATCAACAAACAAAATGGCGGCTCCAGGATGGTGTGGGGACGCCCTTCCCCTGTAGGGGATGTAGGGGAGTTACTAATGGTCCAATGGGGTCGAGTGCGGTATCAAAGTGAAGCATTCGTGAAGGGGCATCTGATGGACTGGGTGTGGGGTTGAACTATCGGCATTCTGCGCATGCGCGGTGGCCCAAGGGTATGAAAATAGCAGTGTTGGAGCTAGGGGAGCCCCTAATGGTCCGATGGGATCGACTGAGGTATCAAAGTGAAGCATTCGTGGAGGGGCATCTGATGGTCTGGGTGTGGGGTTGAACTATCGGCATTCTGCGCATGCGCGGTGGCCCAAGGGTATGGAAATAGACGTTTTGGAGCTAGGGGAGGCACTAATGGGCCGATGGGGTCGAGTGAGGTATCAAAGTGAAGCTTATGTGAGGGGCATCTAATGGGCTGGGTGTGGGATTGAAATAGCGTCATTCCGCGCATGTGCGGTGGTCCAAGGGTATGAAAATAGACTTTTTGAGAGCTAGGGGAGTCCCTAATGGGCCGATGGAGTTGAGTGAGGTATTAAAGTGAAGCATTCGTGAAGGGACATCTGATGGGTTGGGTGTGCGGTAGGAATATCATTCTGCGCATGCGCAGACGCAATGCGGAGCTCTCGTCCAATCAGAAGCGAGTATTTCAAATCCGTCACAGAGCTCTCAGCCAATCAGAAGCGAGTATTTTGACCAGGTGCATTATGGGCCATATCCAAGATGGCGGCACGTATGTTCAAGATGGCGGCACATCCGGTGTCGAAAACTGGCCATTTCGTCGGGATGTGGTCATCTAGTGTCGAAAACTGGACCTTGTATGGGTCCTGCTAGACCTTTTGGAGCTAGGGGAGCCCCTAATGGGCCGATGGAGTTGTATGAGGTATCAAAGTGAAGTATATTTCAAGCATGGGTGGGTGCATGTAAAATTTTTTCTGAAAAATACGGAACACGGACTTTATCCTAAATTACGTGAAAATGCCTATATGGGGTATGGGGGGTATAGGACCATCCTGGGAAACCTACTTCTCGACATTTGCGGTATAGGTTGGGGGATCTCGTTTTCTTAGTCTCGTCAAGACAAACATGATAGGAAGTATCCCGGAGCGAATCGGTGAAATTTTTGAAAAAAATCACCGAGACCCATATATACCCATATAGTCCCATACTGGGGGTATAGGATCAATGTTTTTGTCCCCCTGGGAAACGTACTTCTATACATTTGCGGTAGGGTTGTTTGGATTTGTTTTTCACGTCTCGTCATTTAGAACATGATAGGAAGTGTCCCGGAGCGAATCGGTGAAATTTTTGAAAAAGTACGATATAGCCCCATATAGGCCCATACTGGGGGTATAGGATCAATGTTTGTCCCCCTGGGAAACCTACTTCTATACATTTGCGGTAGGGTTGTTTGGATTTGTTTTTCACGTCTCGTCATTTAGAACACGATAGGAAGTGTCCCGGAGCAAAACGGTGAAATTTTTGAAAAAAGTCAACGAGGCCTGGGTAGGCCCATAGGCCTATACTGCATGGCTATGGGTGTATAGGCCCATACGGGGTGGACGTGTTGGGGTCTAGGTGAGTCCCTAATGATCCGATGGGGTCGAGTGAGATCTTATTTTGAAGCTCTCGTGGAGGAGCACTTGACTACACTAATGGTTCGTCCGTGTTCAATAGTCTGCGCATGTGCATCCTGGCCGTAGTATAGAAAGCAGGCATTTTGGGGGGTATGTGGGTGTGTGTTTGGGGGTAGAGATGGGCTATTCACGGTTCGAATGGGTCGTATGAGGTATCAATGTGAAGCTTGTGTGGGGTAGAGTCAGAATGGCGTGTTTTTAAGTGCAAGTCGCGTCAATCTGCGCATGCGCAGCCTGGCCGTAGTAGAGAAAACAGGCATTTTTGGGGTATGTGGAAAGGATCCCATCATCAGAATCTGTCCGTCATCTATTTGACCCAGAATCTCTTTCCTCAAGGGAAGGCGTCCAGAGATATTGCCTTGAACTACCAATACTTTGTGTTGTTCTCCAATCTTGGTCCGAATGCGTCGTATGAGGTGTCATATTGTAGCAACGCCCGCCAACGTCAAGCTTAACGCTTCAACGCCCTGGTGAAATAGCTCAGAAGTTCTGATTTTCTAGATATTCCATGGAATTGACACCAATTCATCGAAATGCAGTGACGCCCGTCAACGCCCGTCGTGACGCCTTAACGCTCTTACATAACGCCTTGACGCCATGATATAGACCGGAGAGAGAACAACAACAACAACAAGGATGACACATGAGAGAACAACAACAACAAGAAGTTTTTTCATATAGTTTATTTTCCCCAATGTTACATCATACCCACGCTGGGGGAGCCGCGTTGGGTATGTTTACAACTCAAAAAGACTCTTGCCCAATCAGAGGCCACCATTTGTATGACATCCAATTGTTCCACTTGGTCCAGCATCATCTCTAGTGACCTCCGGTCATTGATGGTAAACGGTTGGTCGTACACTGGGTGGATGGCACTGGAATAGAAATAGCGCAATTCACCCATCACCTTATGGCATGTACCCAAATGCTACATTTAATGTGAAGGCCGTAGGTTGGTCATTGAAGATGGTTTCCACGTCGCTGCGTAGACGGGTGAGCTTGGTCAGTAGGAAATTGTAGATATCTTGAATAGGGCGATGACGGTGGAAACAGTGCCGTGTCATGGTCCAATGGCGCCGAGAGATGTCACTCTCTGGATGATATTCGGGTAAGAGATCGCTAGGAACATTTATGGGCTCGTCCAGAAAATGTTCGATGTATGACGTATGACTCGAAACCGTAACGGTGGGGTCCGGCTGGAAATCCAGGCTCTTCCCAACTGTGGGTATAGGCGGGCTCTCCGTCATCGCATCACCAGTGGCGTTCGTCTCCCCGGGCTTATCTTCACTAGGTCTGACCTTCCGCGGCTCCTCTTCAGTAGGAAGTTGTCGCCAAAACCGTGGAGACGGGACATGAATCAAACGCTGATGCCGTCTTAACTGACTGCGTCGTTTGAAGAGTTCACCACAATCCTTACATTGTTCCGTCGCGCCCTCGTGGACTGAGCGTTCGTGGCGCAGTAAATGACCGTGCGCAGGTTATACAAGTATGTCGTGCACCGTTGTGGATGGAGGCCTCGTGGCGTCGTAAATCTTCTGGGCGAGTAAATGACTTCTGGCAAGTTGTGCAAGTGAACATCTTGGTGGTTGACAGAGTGTCTGATGAAACAGCAAGGCCGCTTCCCTTTTATAGCACGCTAGCTGTTGATCTATTTTTAGCACACTCAGTTCAACTACCTACCGGATGTAGACTGTTTCTAATCGTCATCGGGCAGGCCAGGATACCGTTGAGGAAACATATCCTCAGATAGTTGTTTGTGCATTCTGAGTATCTATCAGTGCATGGTGAATACTTTCATCCGATGGGGGTGGTGGGTCAGCTTAACCACGAAGAACGTAACATTGGTGACCCTCTCCACTATCCACTCGGTGTTGGGACGCTGTTCATAGGCCCATTCCAAGGGATCCACAGTGTGCAGTTGGGCCAGCATCGTCTCTAGCGACGCCCGATTGGTGATTGTGAAAGGATGGTCGTACACTGGGTTGATGGCACTGGAATAGAAATAGCACAATTCACGCGTCATCTTATGGCATAAGATGTACCCAAATGCTACATTTAATGTGAAGGACGTAGGTTGGTCATTGAAGATGGCTTCCACGTAGCTGCGTTGACGGGCGAGGTCGGTCAGTCGGAAATTGTACAAGTTCAATATAGGGCGATGACGGTGGAAGCAGTGTCGGATCATGGACCAATGGCATCGATACATCTCACTCACAAACGCGGTGGAAACCTTTGCGCGCCGGGGTCAAAGGTCAGTTCCGGTCACGTGAACGGAAGCGGAAGTGACCTCACAGAGGTCATATGCAAATGTCACTTCCGAGCTCTGAGCTCCACAGGCTTTGAGCTCCAAGAGCTCCGATCCAAGAAACACACTCGCAAGCACACACATACACACACGCCTACATCCGGGGTCTTGTCGCTGACGTCCAAGTTGAACTGATTGTGCTAAAAATAGATCAACAGCTAGCTTGCTATAAAAAGGAAACGGCCTGGCCGTTTCATCAGGCACTCTGTCAACCACCAAGATGTTCACTTGTACTACGTGCTCGAAATCATTCACTCGCCGGCACGACTTGCGCCGCCATGAGGCTACCAAGCACGATGGAACCGCCCGGTATGGCTGTACGATATGTAGGCCTACACTGTCGTTTCAGCGCCCAGATCATTTACAGCGCCATGAACGTTCAATTCATGGGCCACCCAAGCGTCCATGCGAAGAATGTGGTCAACTCTTCAGACGACCCAGTCAGTTAAAACGGCATGAGCGTTTGATTCATGGTCCGTCACCACGGCATGAGGGACAACTTCCCACTAAAGAGGCACCCAGGAGGGACAGATCCACTGAAGATGAACCCGGGGAGGAGAATGCCACTGGTGATGCGATCACGGAGAGTCCGCCTATACCCACAGCTCAGAAGAGCCTAGATATCCAGCCGGTCCCTAGCATTACTGTTTCCAGTCATACGCCTGACAACAACGAACATTTTCTGGAAGATGCGGTGGATGTTCCCAGCGATCTCTTGCCCGAAGATCATCCAGTGAGTGAGATATATCGACGCCATTGGTCCATGATCCGACACTGCTTCCACCGTCATCGCCCTATATTGGACTTGTAGAATTTCCGACTGACCGACCTCGCCCGTCTACGCAGCTACGTGGAAGCCATCTTCAATGACCAACCTACGTCCTTCACATTAAATGTAGCATTTGGGTACATCTTATGCCATAAGATGACGCGTGAATTGTGCTATTTCTATTCCAGCGCCATCAACCCAGTGTACGACCATACTTTCACAATCACCAATCGGTCGTCGCTAGAGACGATGCTGGCCCAACTGGACACTGTGGACCCCTTGGAATGGGCCTATGAACAGCGTCCCAACACC